>CAJUYI010002080.1:6519-37277 GCA_910591695.1 Galerucella pusilla
GCTATTCGAGAATCGAGACTTGCGATGCGCGTGCGCGTGGTGATGTGTCTCGTGATACAGACATGTGTTTCATTCGAAGCTTCGTACCGTAATAACTGCGTAGTTACAGATTACGTATAGCTGCGTATAGCTCTGGTGAGGTTACACGAGTCACACGAGTTTTTTCATAACTGCAATGAAACACGCAGTCCAAAAATGAAGCGAACTCATCAAAGTGGCGCCCAAAAAAGGCGAGAAAAACAAAGGAAAATTGACGAAGCTGCTAAAAGCACTCAAACACTCAAAAAATGGCTGAGTAGCTGTCGAAAACAGGAACGAGTGTTATGGAAAAAAAGGTACATTTAGTAGTCTCACTTCAAATGGGTAAATGTAAATGTGCTTCTTCTCAAGTGTATGATTTTTTATAAAGAAACCAGTAATGTTTTCTACCCGATGATAGATACAATATTAACGCAACTTGAATCTCGGTTTGTTGGAATGAAAAATGTTATGAAAATTTATAAAATCCTGCAACGTCAGTATCTTACAAATTCATCCAAGAGCGAGTTAGAGCAAGAAGCTGATTTGTTTTCCAAAACCTTTTCGAATGATGTGTCACCTTCCTTCTCCTCTCAGTTGCTTTCTGTACGGTCAACATTTTCAAACGAAATCAATTCAAGGAAAGATGTCAAAGAGCTAGCCCGTTTCTTGATAATTCAAAATGCGTCATTGTCGTCCAGTTATCCAGATGTGTGCACAGCACTTCTGATGTTTCTAACTGTCCCTATCACTACTGCGAAAGCTGAACGGACTTTCTCTAAATTAAAGTTAATCAAAAACTACTTGCGTACCTCAATGGGACAAAATAGACTTAGTAATTTAGCGCTACTGTCCATTGAAAATCAAAGAGCGCGCAAGATTGACTTTAATAAGCTAATAAACAAATTTTCTTCTGTAAAATCTAGAAAAAAGTGTTTTAAGTTTTAAGTTTCTGCGTTGTAACAAAATGTCACAAGACCATTTGCAAACTTTCTACATGTAGGATATTTCCTGCAGATTATAATAACTGTTTCTACAAGTTGTGAACAATAAATATTGTCATTAACAGAAAACTGTCAATCTTACTCAATATTTTTACGATATTATCATAACAAGTGATTTTAATATGGGGCCCCAAATTGTCTTTTGCCCCGGGGCATTTCCAGCTCAAGCTCCGGCCCTGACCACCCTGTTTACTGTAGTGACATAAAATGGGACATACTGTATATTGCTAACGCATTCACAGTTTCCCATTAGTAATTATCGAATTCCGTCAGATTGTCGAATAGAAACGTTACATTAGCTCAATGTAATTTCTTGTTTGATATTAAAATTTGCAATCATACTCTTGTATTAATCAGTTGTCAAAGCCGTATCGTCAAGTGTTAAATTTTCAATTAAGGTATATTGAACCGTATTTCGATACATGACATTCAATGAACCGGAATGGCGTTATATACGCTCCGGATGCAACTAAGAGAGAGAGAATATTAAATTACGAAGCATCAAAATGGTATCATAGTGATTTGATTTGTACTATATGCGGCAGGTCATCATCATCATTCCATGAATCACAGAAATATCCCGTGATATTTTGATAAATTTGAAATTTAAGATTTTAAATTATTTTTGTTCTCTCTTTTTTTAAGATACAGGATGTTCTAAACAGTTCTTCATCTCCTCTCAATGCTATAACTTCAGCTTTTCTCTGCTCTGTTCACTTGCTACTGGCCCAACAAATCCTCCAAGCAGGAATTCATGTCGTAGAATAGTATGCCCAGTTTAATTTCAATCAAAAATATAGAAGACGCAGCATTATTATCAGTTATGAAATATTATGAAAATGTCACCTTATTGTGTATTCCTTTCCTGGAATAGAAAATAACAGAATAACGGGTGATCAACCTTTTGAAGAATGGAACCCTCAAGATTGTCGACCTACTTTGGAAAATTAAGACCCCCCTAGTAAAAAAATTGAAGAAGGTGTCGCGGGACACACGGTAAGAACTTTAGTTCCTTTTCAGCAATAATCAAATTTTTTGAATCAATAAATAAATACACATATTAATATAAGAATTTATTTTACTCTGGTGAAACTTCATTTAACAAAAATATACAGAAGTATTGATTATAAAAATCTTTTCATTAAGTTGATTGGCACAAAGTATACAGGGTGCGGCAGATAAACGGTCAATTAGAAATATCTAGAGAATTAAAGGTATCTGAATTATGAAAATTGGCATGAAAAGGTTTTGAATAATGAGCTATTCGATGAAAATATTGCCGTAACCATTCTACTTTCGGTTATACCGGAAGTCGCACATAACTTTGTAAGTTTGAATGGAAGACCCTGTATATTTTTGAATTTTAGGAATATTTACGTTATTCTGAACATTTTTTGTCAATACTTCCCTATACCTATCTTGAGCCGTTTTTGAGTTGTAATGTTTTTTATATGAAAATGACACTTTTTTACCTTGTACATAAAATTCAATAACCTCTAATGTAATTTGAATAAAAGTTTGAATTTCTTAGGAACTATTCACCACATACCGCTTTATACTGTGAAGTTACATTTTTTATTATATTTTTATTTATTCCTTTTTTTCCAAATGTATGTGATTATTTATTTTAGAAGAATACGTTGTCCAGTATCGATATGTATTACTATTCCCTATACCTATCTCCTGCGGTTTTCAAATAAATCAGCTTTATACATTTTTGTCACAAAAAATTAATTTATCAAGTCGCCTATGGAATATTCTGTCAAATGACAGTTATTGTTAATGTTTAATACCTTGTTGTATGCCGTTGTGTGAAAGGTATAATAATAGTTTGCCTTTAATTTTCTTAACAAAATAATAATGGCTCATTTAGAATATACAAATGATGATTTTTTAAATTTAGTTATGATTCACGGTGAGTATAACAAAATGGTATCCAGAACTTGCCGTGTGTTTGCTGAGAGATATCCTGAAAAGCCTCGACCAAATCATAAATCTGTAAAACGTTTGCTACACAACTGTTCCCAGTTTGGTCACTTTAAAAAAAAGAAATAAGCCCAAGACCCATGTCGATAATGAGGATTTACAAATAGAGATCCTGGGATATTTTGCAGCTGATCCAAATTCATCCTTAAAAGAGTCTATAAATGTTTAGAAGTTGATAGGCAACACTTTGAACATTTGTTGCATTAACAAGCTTATTATCTTCAATAGTTTCTGTATAATTGTTCAATGTTTAAGCGAGTGTTTAACTCAATAAATTAATACCACATAGCCTATCAGAAAATTAATTTTTTGTGACAAAAATGTATAAAGCTGGTTTATTTGAAAACTGCAGGAGATAGGTATAGGGAATAGTAATACATATCGATAGTGGGCAACGTATTCTTCTAAAATTAATAATCACATACAGGGTGTCCCATTTGAAAAAAAGGAATTACGCGAAGATTGTGGATTCCGTTTTTATTTGAATTTTGACAGCACCCTGTATAACAAAAAAGGTAACTTCACAGTGTAAACGATAAAGCAGTATGTGGTGAATAGTTCCTGAGAAATTTGAAGTTTTATTCAAATTACATTAGAGGATATTGAATTTTATGTACATGGTAAAAAAGTGTCATTTTCATATAAAAAACATTACAACTCAAAAACGGTTCAAAATAGGTATAGGGAAGTATTAACAAAAAATGTTTAGAATAACGTAAATATTCCTAAAATTGAAAAATATACAGGGTCTTCTATTAAAAATTACAAAGTTATGTGCAACTTCCGGTATAACCGGAATTAGAATGGTGACAGCAATATTTTTATTAAATAGCTCATTATTCAAAACCCCTTCATGCCAATTTTCATATTCCAGATACCTTTAATTCTCGAGATATCTCTAATTGACCGTTTATCTGCCGCACCCTGTATATACAATGTATGCTGACAATCAACATTTTGCGCCGTGAGACTAGCTCTGAGACTGAGGAGAGACGCGAGAGCCCACGCGCTTAAGGCACATAACGTAACAACGTTACGTAACGGTCAGATCTTTGGCGTCGTGACCCCCAGCGCTTCAGCCTAACGTAAAGAACCAAAGTTCTGAAAATACATGTACTGGCACTGAACTACAGTAGACAGCTTAATTATTTACATTAACTCAATTCATAACAATATCAGCACTTTCGAAAAGGCACTGCCTATGAAATAAGACCAGGCCATCAAGCAACCACTAATCTGCGCACCTAGAAACAATGCAAGCAGCGAAGAGTGAGTGTTAGTGAACCCACCAAGCAACGTTCACGCCGCAAAAAGCACGAAAGTGACGCGGAGTTTCCTAAATTGCCATCTACTTCTGCCACATCATCTTCCACAAAACAACAACAAACTTAGGAGACGTCCTCCAGTACAAAATCCTAACCACGACACGACTCAAATCATCCTCAATACAACATTCCTTGCGAAGTATACAATCACATTCCCAAGCAGCAAAGTATCCAGCTACTTTATATGTCAAAGCAAATCCCAATGTCACACCTTTTTTTAAATTCCAAGGAACACTCTAGCACTAAATTTATCAAACTCGAAATCCATAAGGCCATCAGAGTCAACAAAATCTACCTCTGCATGCCCAAACTCCTGCCCCAAGAATGGACACTCCAGCTAAAAACAACTCTCCAAGCTTCTCTCCTTTCATCACTAGGGTTGAAAAAACCAAGAAATCTTTGTTCTTCTCAAAGATCATCAGATCAACTTCCTCAAATGCTGGATAATCGTCTCCAAAGCCACTAACACTCCAACCTTTCTGATCAGAGTCATCCCAAACTCAGAAACTCAGCTCCAACAATCACTATTTAACGTCAACCCTCTTCCACTCAGAATATTGTCCTCAATATACAAAATTAGGCCACTTCACAACTTTAGCTTCAAGATCTGAATTCAGCTCTTTTTTTAATTGACGAAAAGTGGTAGAGAGAAACAAATTCAGTCGTTGGGAGACTAATTCATAATAGTTATATTATTATCCAAGTATTGTTTGCCTTGTAGAACATTTTTTTTTGTCTTTTCTATTAAGAATTAACTTTATTTTTGTGAATAGTGTATGTGGGGCAAAGGAAATGCATCCACATGCCAAGACCGACGAAGCAGACATGCAGAAACATAATAGTAAATTTAAAATGCTTTTTTGGAAAAGGCACTCAGTTATTACGTCAGTTTTTACAGTAAAACCTCTCAATGAAAGACAGCTGAGGGGAATTCTTTTGATCCTTTATTAAGAGGTTTAATAATTTTTTTAAATTAATTCAAATTGAAAGTTCTTGTAAATTGATGTGTGTAGTCTTAGACATAGACCATAAACAGACATAAGGGTCAATTCTATAAGAAGTTGTCAAAAATTAACGGTAAGCCGTTATATTTGACAAAGTTTCCGCTATTATCAGTAATTTAATCTATATATAGTCAAGATTATGATTCAAATTTTAACATGTATGGTATCCAATGAGGAGTTTTCCGTTAAGACTTTAAAGCTTAACATGCATACAGACTAGAAAAAATGCGTTAAAATTCAACATTTGCTCACAGAATTGCTCCTATAAACGTGATATTGTTTTTTTTTGCAAAATTTTCCCGAACCATCCATTTGATGCTTTGAAAGTGTCACATTTCAACTCTTTTGCAGCCTCTTTCATTAATTGCCTGGACGAAGGATTCCTATTTCGAATATATATTGAGCTTTATTTAAACATAATGAAGATTTAAACAAATTAAATTGTTTTATTTCACCGTTTAGTAAGGATCTTCATCAAGTAAAAGCCTCATATATTCAATTTTTCCACATGTTTAAATATTGGCATTATTCCACCACCCTGTATGAAGCTTGGATTATAATGTGGGAGTAATACATCACTTCATTTCACTTTAAAAATGTATCCAATCGGAAACATCTTTTGGAATAAATAATCTCTCATTAAAAATAATCCAATGAGCGACTTTTTTTCAAAATATGGCGAACGCACCTGGCCAATATTTTAAAATTTGGCGAGCACGCTGAGATTTTGGGCTCGGTCTATTTTTACAATATAAACTATCTCTAGATGAATATTTCAATAACTTATATTATAATTTGAACAAGATATCTTCACTGAACACTCTCCTAATAATATTTTGCACTGTTTCATGTAAAATGTTATACAGGGTGGTCCGTAAAAGTAATGGACCAAAGTGAAATGGAAGATTCTTTGCATAAAAATATTACAATCAGACGCAACTCCATTCAATAAAATATTGATGATAAAAAAGATACAGGGTGACAAAGTTGAAATGTTGAAAATGTTTTTTCTCAGTAAATTGAGAGGTTTTTGATATACAAACGTAAAACATTAACGGTATCCCTCTATTTATTGGGAAATATTGAAACTACATCATTTTTGCGACAAAAAGGTATACTTATCATTAGCCTCAAAAGTTACTGGTTTTCGAGATATTCGCATTTTTACACCCCCCTACATAATTTATGTTTCATTTATTAGCACAAAAATGATAACGTTGATAGGCGCTGATGTCAGCAAATTTATTATCAGCTATAATATAGCAAGAACATTGATAATTTGCTATAATTTTGCAATAACTTCTCTCAAAGCTGTTGCTTTGAGGTAACAGTATAATAGATGAAATACAAATTTTGTAGGGGGGTTTAAAAATGGGAATACCTCGAGAACCAGTAACTTTTCAGACTAATGATAGGTATACTAATCTAGTCAACAAGTACCTTTTGGCCTACTTTTTTCAGCAGTCTCCGAAAATTATGATCGAGGTTTTATTCGATTCGGGATGGCATCTAGATGATTTTTGAAAAAAAATTAAGTTCCGCAAACAAAAATTACAAAAATTATTAACAATTAACTAAAAAAAAAGATGGGTTTAGTTTTTTACAAATATCTCAAAAACTAATAAAGATTTTTCAAATTAAAAAAAAGATTTGAAAAGAGGAAGAAATTTCCTAAAAAAAAACCGACTCCCGGAGCTGTAGGACCAATATTTATAATTTTCCCAGAGGGATGAAAATACGGCCGAAAACGGGTGTTCTTGCTTCCGTAAGCCACGCCTACTTTGGACACTTTATTAATAAAAATTATTTTAACATATTAAATTTGAAATTCAATAAATGAAAAAATTCAGGGGCTTACTGGATAGATAAATGAACAATAATCCGCCTAAAAAAAATTTTTATCAGAATTTTTCAATTGGTTATTCAATTGTTAACTAATAATTTTTTTCTGCTTGAACATGAACATTGCAAGTGTGATAATTGTTAAACTATAAATTTGAGATTTTTTTCCTCTCTTGGAGCAATTCTTGAAAGGCTTCACAATAGATCCCCGTTGGAAAAATTGAAAAATGTTAATTTTTTAGGTTTTTATTAATAATTATCGTTGTTGCAAAATTAAAAACTTAAATTAATGATTGAAAAAAATTTTTTTTCTAAATATTATTAATGATCCGTTTTTATGTTATGTTTTTTTGACAGTGAGTAGAATAGGAAAAAAAATATAAGGTAAAAATTTATTTGTTCATAACAAAATGTTTATTTTGTTTCTTAATATTAATTAGAAGTGGGAGAAAATAATTGTTAATTAACAAATGCGTTTTTAAGCAATAAAAAAAGTTTCTTAAGGAACAATTTTTCTTTTAAAAATAATTATTTGTATCAAAGATTGAAATTTCATTAAACATTTTTCAATTATCTAATAAACAACGCATTTGTTAATAACAATTTTTTAAACAATAACAGATAAAAATTAAAAAAAATTATTTTTATGCAGCTTCTAATAACATAAAAACGGATCATTAATAATATTTGGAAAAAAAAATTCCAATGATTCATTTAAGTTTTTAATTTTGCAAGAACGATAATTATTAATAAAAACCTGAAAAATAAACATTTTTCAATCTTTCCAACGGGGATCCATTGTGAAGCCTTTCAAAAATTGCTTCAAGAGAGGAAACTTGCAATGTTCATGTTCAAGCAGAAAAAATGTATTAGTTATCAATTGAATGACTAATTTAAAAATTGTGATAAAATTTTTTTTCATGCGGATTATTGTTCATTTATCTACCCAGTATACCCCTGAATTTTTTCGTTTCTTAAATTTCATATTTAATGTTAAAATAATTTTTATTAATAAAGTGTCCAAAGTAGGCGTGGCTTACGGAAGCCAGAACACCCGTTTTCATTTTCATCCCTCTGGGAAAATTATAAATATTGTTCCTACAGTTCCGGGAGTCGGGTTTTTTCTTAGGAAATTTCCTCCTCTTTTCAAATCTTTTTTTTTGAAAAATCTTTATTAGTTTTTGACATGTTTGCAAAAAACTAAACCCCCCTTTTTTAGTTAATTGTTAATAACTTTTGCAATTTTTGTTTGCGGAACTTCATTTTTTTCAAAAATCATCTAGATGCCATCCCGAATCGAATGACACCTCGATCATAATTTTCGGAGACTGCTGAAAAAAGTTGGCCAAAAAGGCACTTGTTGACTAGACTATACCTTTTTGTCGCGAAATTAAAGCAGTTTCAATATTTTCCAATGAATAAAGTGATGCCGTTAACGATAAATGAGTTAAATAAGTTGAATAAGTTTTTGGAGTACCTAAAACAGTCCTTTGGACTACAACAGTCCCAAGCAGAACAGTAGTCTCTTGTACTACAACAGTTCCTGAAGTACCCACCATTAGTTCCGTTCCTTGGAATAAAACAGTCCATAGGAGTACATCAGTCCTTTTTGGTTAGTTAGGCAAGAACCTGCGGTATATTCACCATCATTTTTTTTAACGTCATTCAACATTTTTCATTTCATCAGCGCTCAACAAACCTAATCTGTTTCATTGGCACAGTTACACCAATTTCTCAGGCAATATAAGACCCCATCTTCAAATTTTCACGTTTGTATATCTCAAAATCTTCCAAATTACTGAGAAAAAACATTTTCGACATTCCAACTTTGTCAATATTTTATCGAAGGAAGTTGCGTCAGATTGTGATATTTTTAGGCCAAGAATCTTCAATTTCACTTTGGACCATTACTTAAGGACCACCCTGTATAATCAGCGAAACGCGTCACGGATATAGTTGAAATAATACCCTTCTTGGTGTGCGTCATCGATTGTTAATGTCTTTCTAACACATTACGTAGAAAGAAATCGAAAAAAAGGCAAGTCTGTGATTAATCCTAATCAAAATATCACAATAATGAACCGTTTAGAAGTATTACAAACATTAACGCTAATCTTTGACTGACAAAAATTTGATTGGTTGATGTTTAAATTACACTCAAGCTCAACCTATCAATCAAGAGTTTAAAATACTATGAAGGCGTTACTTTCGTAGCGGCAATAAGTCTTACATTTTTTTCTACTGTCACACTGACAGTTCTTGACAGGTCTGTACTTTGTTGCTTACGGTCAATTATTATTTATGAAAAGTGAATATTAATCTTATTGATTTATTTATTTAAATAATACAAAAAATATGCATGAATACACGGAAAAACATCAGTATTTTGAAAGTTCTCAAGTATTTTGAGTTAGAGAAAGAAGCTGGTAATTATTAATTGCATAGCCTTTTCGAATTTGGCTAAATACATTCCTGATGATGTTATTTATCAAATTTAAGGTTACCTATATGTCAAAATAGCAAATAAAATAAACGACATGCCGAAAACCCGGATATACGTCACAATCGATGACACACACCAAAAAGGGTATTATTTTAACTAGATATATATACTGAGCTTAGTTCAAATATAATCAAGATTTAAACAAATTAAAGTGTTTTATTTCATCGCTTAGTTTTTTGTTAGCTTTTGTCTAAATATTTTAATAATATCCTGATCAAAGTGATTTTTTTTTCTTTTTAATAATGCAAATCTATCAAAACCCTCCACTGGGACTAATAAATTGTATCGAAACTCTACATTATAATCCAATTAAGATCGAAGTAATAAGTGATTACACAAATAAAACCGTCAAGCTACTTCAATAAACACTCCAATACCAAAAAAAAAAACTTTCACGACCAAAGCTCCGTACTCGAGCATCTTTAATTAATAAAATCAAATTTCATCTCGAGATTAATCTCGTTTAATAATTCTTAGGAAACGCAAATATAATTATTCTCGCTGTATAATTTTCAACAGAAAACGATTGCGCTACGAGATCGGAAATATCAGTATAATTTCACTTTCTTACTTACCCCTTTTGAGGTTCTACTGCTTGAAATTACAACAAATTTACCTGTAACAACAAAAGTATGTAAATAAAATGGGAATAATAAGCATAATAATTTAAAATTTGGGTTAGCCCAAAAACTATCAAAACATGGATGTGAAAGCAGTAGGCGAGAGTTTTAATGGAATCCCCTAAAAATATCTTGGTTAATGATAATCCGTTGCTTCCACCGGTTTTTAGGCTGTGCTAATTGCACAATAACAGTTTATAGCCAAAACAACCAAAAATGGGCCTATTTTTCGACATGTTTTCGAATTTTACTCGAAAAGTATTAAGTTTATAGTGCATATGTATAGAAACAAAGTTATAGTGATAAAGTGATTCTTTAAGCGCACTGTCAAATTTGAAGGAATTGTATCCAACACATCCCATTCAACAACAAATTAGGACAAAATTGTATGAATTACAACAAAATGGTAAGAATATATCCTTACTATGGGTACCGTTACATATAGCAATATCAGGGAACGAAGAAGTTGACCGCCTAGCTTGTCAATATCCAACTATCAATTCACCTATGCTAGAAAAAGATCCACATATAGATCACAAATCTACAATCAAAACGTTGATAGATCAACAATGGCAGTCTATTTGGCATAAAACAAATGACAAATTAAAAGAAATCAAACCACAAGTTACAATAGTTCTCCCTACTTCCTACAAAAGAAGAGACCAAGTTATACTAAATAGACTGCGTATCGGGCACACACACTTAACACACCAACATCTCATGAAAAAAGAACCCGCACCCACCTGTCAAAATTGTCACACAGTGATCACAGTGAAACACATCTTACTGGAATGTCCAACACAGCAAGAAAAACTTACAAATTAAGTTCCAACCTAAAAAGTATACTTTCATCAAATGAAAATGAAGTTCTTGGCTATCTAAAAGACATTAAACTAAAATCAAAAATTTAGAAAAACTGCTATAATTATTTATACCTTTTATTCTTATACAATGAAATTGTAAAATTGTAACTATTACTATAAAATTATATTGTCTCCCCCGCTAATAACTCATAGAAGTTGATGCGGGGAAAATAAATGTTTTTTGAAATAAAAAAAAATAAAAATAAAAAGTTATAAAGCGTGAAATTTGCTATAAAATTCCGTGGTTCAGTGGATGAATCAATAAGAAACAATTGAAAAACAGCTGTTTTTCAAACTCAAAATACTACTGCAATTTATGAAGCAATGTAAATCATTATTTGTCTCATAATACGTTATTTATTCACGAACTGGATGCAATAAACCCGATTTCCTACAGTGCTCTCTTAGGAATGAAACAATTATTTCCCACTCACCAAATACTCTTAAATATTAAAGAAGAACTTTACAGACTCCAGAAAATACACGTTAAAGTAGAGTTCCTGTGGGTTCCTTCTCATGTAGGCATACCGTCGAATGAAAAAGTCGATGAAATTGCACGACATTCTGTAAGCAGCGAAAATCTAACATTTTTTGAAAAAATTCCAGTTTCCGATTTCAAACCAGTTATAAGGGATTTTGTATGGAATATCTGGCAAAAAAATGGGAAGAAACCAATTCACTACTTAGAGAAATCATGCCATCGGTAAAATCCAGATTGACACTTCCACAGAACAGAAAAGACCAGGTTGTTTTAAACAGGTTAAGAATAGGACATTCAGCCATCACACACCAGCATTTATTCAATAAAGAACCACCAAAGCAGTGTTTAATATGTGATGTGCCTCTAACCATAAAACATATACTGTTGGATTGTGCAAGTTTTAGTGTTAGAAGAACAGTTAACAACATCCCACCTAATATCAAACGCGCGTTAAGTGAAAACTGTGAAAAAGTACTCAAATTTCTGAAAGATTCCAATCTCTATTTTAAAATATAAGAACTATTGTATGTTTTTTCATGTAGTCACACTTCGTCCCCGCTCATAAAAATAAAAAAAAACCCGATTTCGATATCTTATTTAGTTGCTGAGTAATCTAATTGTTAATAAACATTAAGTGAAACAAATAGAAATAGTTAGAATAAAGACATATGCCACAAAAAATTGTTTAAACTTACAATAATGTTTTCACACATACTAGAAGGTTACAGCTATCATATGCAGTGATTTAATCAACAATTTTTTTGGTTTAACTGACTCAGACGTTAGTTTGAAAAAATGGTTAAAATTTTACCTTCGTAAAAATTAAGATATCTGTGCGGTTTTTCATTTTAATTGGAATCTGGAAAAACCCACTTGAGGGACTTGGAAAAACACAACTTTTGGAGTTTTGAACGTTCAATTCGGACCATTTAATCCCGAGTTATTGAATCCCAAACTTGATCAACGATTTTAGGCGTACGAAAAACAATATAACGAAAAAGAATACTGTCATGTGGGTCCTTCTGCATACTTCCCAGATATTTTTCAACACAGAACACACACAACGTAGAATGTGCGCGGAAAAGGCTCTCGGCGCTGTGATTCCGAGGGGAGGGCATGGCTGAGTATAGCGGAGTATAGCAGATTATAATATGTGGCTAATGGATGAGTCGTACCTGCATGTCGGTATTTTCTTTTTTGTTAGCTTGTTGATCGTTTGCCGAGAACCGTTGATCAAGTTTGGGATTCAATAACTCGGGATTAAATGGTCCAAATTGAACGTTCAAAACTCCAAAAGTTGTGTTTTTCCAAGTCCTTCAAATGGGTTTTTCCAGATTTCAATTAAAATAGAAAACCGCACAGATATCTTAATTGTTACTAAGGTAAAATGTTAACCACTTTTTTAAACTAAGGTCTGAGTCAGTTAAACCGAAAAAACTGTTGATTAAATCATTGCATATGATAGCTGTAACCTTCTAGTATGCGTAAAAACATTATTGTAAGTTTAAACAATTTTTCGTGGCATATGTCTTTATTCTAACAATGTCTATTTCTTTTATTCAATGTTTATTAACAATTAGATTACTCAGCAACTAAATAAGATATCGAAACCGCGTTTGTTGCTTTCAGTTCGTGAAAAAATAAAGTATTATGTGACAAATAATGATTAACATTGCTTCATAAATTGCAGTAGTACTTTGAGTCTGAAAAACAGCTGTTTTTTAATTTTTTTTTTACTTATTCATCCGCTGTGGCTGCAGAGATGGGAATTTTACATTTTGAACCACGGAATTTTATAGCAAATTTCACGCTCTATAACTTTGTTACCATAAATATGCACGATAAACTCAATACTTTTCGAGTAAAATTCGAAAAATAGGCCCATTTTTGGTTGTTTTGACTATAAAATGTTATTGTGCATAACCTCAAAACCGGTGGAGGCAATTGATTATCATTAACCATGATCTTTTTAAGGAATTCCATCAAAAATCTCGCCTACTGCTCTTACATACACCTTTAATGCTAACCCGACTGGACACGTTTTAACCAGAAACTATTTTAACATTTTGACGCCTTACACATTTTTTGAAAATCAAAGAAAAAAAACGTTCTCTTAGAACTTCCCTGGCTGTATTCCACGAAACGAAGGACATTGAAATAGACTTCAATGTTAAGCGAGGTTGGTATATCTGCAACCATTTCAGTTTGCAAGAAACTGTGAATAAAGTAAATAGTGAGTATTTAATTTTTTTACAATAAAATTGTTTAAAACTGCAAATACTTGAAATAAAAGAAGCAAAAAATATCGGAACACGAGCTGTTGTGATGTCCAACACGTTATGAAACCCTTGTAAACGCTTGTATTGACTTAAATCCAATATATCCAATAACAAGATACTCCAACCGAGAGTATTCTTCGACGTCATGTTACTACATGTAACAAACAGAGGCATTGTTGAGTTTAGGTAGTGGTCGATGTTTGCGTTCGCTTTTGCTTTGATCATTATCTTGTACGTGTATTTGAATGGCTCTCACGTCAACTGACCCCAACTAGAGTTTATTTTACGATGAAATAATGTGAGTAATTTATGATTGTTGTTAAAAGAATAAAAAAAGGGAAAAGTATGAGGAACAGTACCAAATATATGCAAATCCTGCGAAAAACAACCTGTCTCTTCAGTTTTATACTTAATTTTAATGAAAATTAAAATTTCCAGCTCAAAATTATTGTTATAATGATAAATAATATTTTTTTCAGAAAATACAACACAAATTTTCGATAAGATCTACGTTGAAATAAACGTTGCATGATGTTTATACATACAGAGTTCGGCAAAAGTCCGGGACCGGACAAATATCGCAGAAAATATAAATTTTTCGTAAAATTTTTTTATACCACAAATTTTCTTCAACTCGAAGTATAATTTGAAAATATTATGAAACATACAGGGTGTTCCAATAAAGTGTGGCGTATCAAAGTTATATCTTTTCTTATGGAACACCCTATATTTCATTGCATTTTCTGATTGCCCCTGAAAAATATGATACTCCTTTATAATGGTTTCCTATACCTAAATACAGAGGGTACCGAGTTATGCTGACTTTTTTAAAAATGTGAACATTTCGAAAAAAATTGATAACTCATTGATATAACAAATCCTAGCAAATTTTATCTTACATCTAAATAGTTGGACATTCGTGGAATGTATTTCACGATTGAGAACTGAATAATTTCTTACAGGGTGTTCAGAATTTTCAGTTTCATTATTAGATCATTCAATGCGCAGTATCAGTCTTATTTCAAATGGAACAGCCTATATTTTCATAATTTATCAGATTTAAAAAAATGTCTTCTTTCGATTGGTATAAGGGTGTCCTATACCTAGGTATTATACTTTTCGTGCAATATACAGTTTAAAAATTTTTGCTAAATAGATTTTAAAACATCTGCAATTATCTCTAAATTTCAAACTAATGATCTTGGCAAGGTAATTGCTAAAAACTGAATAGATCACGTTTTAAGCCTCCAGAAAATATAGGGTTCTGCTATCCTATACCGAGTGGTTAAAAAGATATAGCCACTTTCACAGAAAAATCACTATCCACATAGAGAAAATTTACGATATAGATAGATAGATAGATAGATAGATCTTTATTGTTCTTTCGTATGAGGATACATGAACAAGGGTGACAACATTTATAACAATATTAGCTAATACAAAACATATATATTTTAATAATAAATTTTGTAGCAGATCAGGTTTGGATAACATATCTTGACAAGAGTGAGGTGATATTATTCGTTTACAATGAAAGATCTGATTTTTAATATTCTCTTTATTATGTCATATATTTGATAGAGAATTTGTGGTTCGGCTTCATTATTTATTATTGATTCCATATCAGTTACGGATTGATATATTTCAAGAAAGGGACGTCTAATTCCTTCACACACTGGACAAACAAAAAATAAGTGTTGTAGAGATTCTAAGGCAAGGCAGTTACAAATAGTACATACTTCATTGATTTTTATTGTGTATGCACGAAATTTACGATATAACAAAAAAGATTCACACAATACGAGTGTTATGTTGAAGATTGGTTCAATTATTATCATTTAGAACACTTAAATACAACATGAATAAAAACGGAACTAACAACTAAAAGTAATAAACCTTTTGTTTTTTGTTATTTCATAAAATGTCTAAGTGGATAGTGATTTTTCTGTGAGAGTGGCTATATCTTTTTAACCACTTGGTATAGGAGCAGAACCCTATATTTTCTGAAGGCTCAAAACGTGGTCTATTTAGTTTTTCACAACAATTATGCCAAGATCATTAGTTTGAAATTTAACAGAGAATTGCAGATGTTTTAAAATCTATTTAGCATACAATTTAAGAAAATTGTAAATTGCACGAAAAGTATGATACCTAGGTATAGGACACCCTCACACCATTCGAAAGACGATACGATACAGGGTGTTCCAATTCAAATAAGCCTGATACTGCAGATTGAATGAACTAATAATGAAATTGAAAATTCTGAACACCCTGTAAAGAAATATTTAGTACTCAATCGTGGAATACATTCAACGAGTGTCCAACTATTTAGATGTAAGAGAAAATTTTCTAGAATTTGTTATATCAATGAATTATTAATTTTTTAAAAACTCAGCATATCTCAGAACCCTCTGTATTTAGGTATAGGGAACCATTATGAAGAAGTATCATATTTCTTAGGGGCAATCAGAAAATGCAATAAAATAGGGTGTTTCGTGAGAAAAAATATAACTTTGATACGCCACACTTCATTGGAACACCCTGTATGTTTTAAAATATTTATAAATTATGGTTTAAGTTGGAGTAAAATTTGTTGTATAAGAATATTTTCCGAAAAATTTATATTTTCTGCGATATTTGTCCGGTCCCGGACTTTTGCCGAACTCTGTATATTATGATGTTCATAAATAATATTAGGACCTTTTAAACGATAATAACCATTTTGAAAACCATAACACAAAACAGTTAATTTACTAACAAATATCCCACGGCAAAAACATGGAACAAAAGGGATCTTAGACGTGGTCGAAGCTCTAGAGGCAAGGTATAGTCTCTGAAAGCTTGTTTTTCGACATGGTTCTAGAGAAAACATTTCGATGTTACGTAGTAGAGAAGATAGATAGTGAAACCAGGACCGTCTTAGAACTGAAATTTAAATATTTTTTTAATACTATCTTGGTTTTTTCTTTTTCAGATATGGGAGCGATTCAAAACATCCTAGTTTTAAAACGGTAAACAATATTTGAGGTAAATTTTAACTGTTTTTTGAATTAAATTTTTCTTAAACCGATTCTGTTAATGGTTGGAGCGGTACAGAGTTGGCAAAACATCTTTTACTTTGTCTAAAAGATTGGGAGAATATAATTTACAGACAAAGGGAAAATAAGTGAAATATGTTGATTTCTCTTGAATAACTTTGGGGAATAACTGTAAGATAATTTGGTCCTTGTTTTAATTTGTTATACAGGCTGAATTATAACTAGTGGAGCATAGGGTAAAACAGAAGCAAATATGCCTTAGTAAAATAATGCCATGGAAAAAGATATGAAGATAATTTTTATCCTCCAAAAAGATATTCTTTAATTAAAGGATTTTTACGATAAAAAGACGATGATGTCATTTTTAGTTACTTTCCTGCTAATATATCAGAATAAATAGTAATTTACCAGCCGTTTATACAATTTATCCTCAACAGCTAATGGGTTGGTAAAACTTCAAGACGTTGTTAGATCAACTGGTAAAATTCCCCAGTTTGTTTTGACTTTTATTGACATTCGATCATCGTCCAATATTTACAAGTTTTTTTGGTGCTTTCGAATTCAGTTTCTTTAAGAAACAGTTATTTTCATAACTAATTATTCAGTCAAATCTGCAGTGTGTAGTTAATAAAATGCCGAAGCAACAGTAAACGTCAAGAAATGGTAACATCTTTGTTAAGGTATTTTGAACGAGAATGCCGAAATGGGGGCCCGCTTCTCCTGCTTACTACTGTAAGAGACGTAAGTAATAGTATTCCCTATTTGTATTCATTATTATTAAGAACTGTCAATCTAACATCAGATTGACTTTTCTAGTACTCGTTAAGTAAAGAAAGAAACTACAGCTTGGCAACGTCACGAAATTTTGTTTTGCAATTAACGTCATCGTCTTTTTATTGTGAATAAAATATACTATAACATTATATCGCCATTGGTGTGTTGAGTTTATAAAAAAGGATTTATGTAATTATCTAAAATTTTCAATCAAAATTCTGAGGATCAATATGGGAACTACAGGTGTTTCAATATTGAAATTATATTCACAAACCAAACCGCACCTACCACACCCTGGCGAACTTCTACGTACACATAGGGGGGACTGCCAAACACGCTACGGAAATTAATCCCTTTGTTAATCAAGATCAAATTTGGAATTGTTCCAGAAGACTGCATTTTATGTCTTAATATTTAAGTGAAATTTAGTTTTTAGAGGTTGGTACAAATCACTCAGTATACCTCAATAAATATCCCTCTCATGTAAATGGTACGCCCATGACAATATTGATCTTAACTAGATTTATAAATCGAGAATTTTCCAAAAAAAGCAAATAGGCAGCTATGAGCACTGTCGACAGAAGTAAAAACAAAAACATATGAATCCCTTTCAAAATTTCTTTTCTCACTTCCATAGCAAATGGAAATTTTATTAAATAAATTAACCCGATCAAAAAAAAAATTGGTACGCTCATGAAGTAGAATTTTTAGAAACAAATTGATACCTTTTTAACAAATTTCATCGTAAGCCCTTGATGGAAATGATAAAATTTGTCCAAATAAATGAACTCCCTTAAAAATTTGTATCGTACGCCTATGGTAAGTGGGAATTTTTACAAATGAATGATTCCCTTACACAAATGTTTTCTTACGTTCAGGGTAGATAGAAATTTTTGCAAATGAATGCAGCACTATAAATACAGGGTGTCCCACGACGATTAAGACAAGTAATATATCCGAATTGGGCAGTATTAGATAGATAGTAATAATTTTGGGGGTGTAAATTAAAGTAAATGTTGCATTTTTATTGTGTTACCCAATAAGGTATTTGTTTTTGGTCACGTGACGTCGCATTCAAAATTATTAACGGGACCACCTGTATATTTGTGCCTTTCTGTGTTCCTCCCGATAAAACAATTTCAACTAACTAGCACACTTGGGGTCTAAAGTGAATAATTCAAGAGCTACAGGTACTTAAAGGATTGTAGGTTAAAAAAATTCATAATTGAATCCAGTGTATATATAATTTTCGACAATCTTACATTCGAACGTAATGATCAAGACAAACCAATATTATAATTTTTAATAATACACATAGATTCAAAAGTTTTGCATCACCCTAAATCTCCGTAAAAAAATGTGTTCATTATAAATGGATCAGAGATTAATCAAATAATTAGTTTCAATAAAAAAAACGTGTATATTTGTCAAAAAATTGTATTATCCAATAATAAACTTGCTTTAAACATAAAAAGTATTCTTATAAATTAAATAAATTAAATACAAATTGATTATTTTTAAAGAAAAGGATAAGTGAGAACCTGCATGAGAACTTTTAATAAAGAGTATTTCCACCTCTAGAATTTATGCAAGCTTGAAGTCGCCTGCCCATGCTGTTTACCAAATTATTGATATTCTGTTGAGGAATATTTCGCCTTTTTTCTTGGGCCGCATGAACAAGCTCTTGTACACTCCTGGGTGGATTTCTGCGTGCTGCCACTGCCCTGGCAAGCATGCCCCAAGCATGTTCTATGGGATTCATGTCAGGAGATGGGGCAGGCCAGTTCAAACGATTGATCCCTTCAGTTTCAAGATACTCATTTACAGCTCTGGTCCGATGAGGTCGGGCTCGTCCATAAAAACGAAGGAATCGCCAACAGCTGCGCACCATAGTCTCACGTGAGGATGTAGAATCTCTCTGATCACCAGTCATCGTTCCCTCCACATGAATTAATTCTGTGCGATCATTTAACATGATACCAGCCCAAAACATAGCACTTCCTCCTCTGAAGGGCGGCACGGGGCGAGCATGGGCAAGCTGAGCAACTCTCGTTGGATCCCGCCACACATGTATTCGATGGCTATCTTGTACCAAACAAATCCTTGTCTCGTCGGAAAAAAACACCGAATTCCAAAATTCTTCAGGCAAGGCCGCGTGTTCTTGAGCCCACTGTAGTCGGCGAACTCTGTGCTAAGGTTGTAGTCTGGGCACTCTTATTGGTCGGCGACACCTCAAACCTGTCGCAAGTATTCGTCTTCGTAATGTCGAAATCGATACTTGAACTCCCAACGCATGTCTCATATCTCTTTGGAGTGCTGGTATTGCCATGGTCGGGTTTCTTCGGATAGTTAAGTGGATATAGCGGTTCTGCCGCTGATTAGTAATACACCTTCTACCGCTTCTAGGTCTATCACGAAGAGAATTGGTCTGGAGATACCGGTTCCATACACGAGACACATCACTTTGCCAAATGCCAACTCTGTTTGCCACGAACCTTTGAGAATGACCTTCTTCAACTTAAGCCACTATTTTTGCACGGTCAATCTCACTTATGACATGACGATTCATGTTTGCACTTAAAATCGTAAAAATCAAATGCTTTGAATGTTAAAATGATCGCACTAAAAATGTTATATCACAAAAAAAACTGTAAATATCTGTATATTGCAAAAAATATGAAGCATATTGAAATGGTAAACATTGATAAACAAGCCAACAAAAAATTGTTAGCGCAAAAAAATTCCTTCGCATCCGAAGAAGGTGATGCAAAACTTTTGAATCTATGTGTACTTGAAAGTTAATAAGGGAGCATGTATATCATGGAGTAAAATTACATTATCTTGTGTTTTTTCCACAAAAACTTGTTTATCTATTAAATATCGATTAAAAAGTAGCATAGCAAATCTTACAAAAAAGACTGCCTATTGTCAAGTTTGCCATGATAATAACAAAAATGCCAATAAGACAATATTGGTTTGTCTTAATCATTACGTACGAATGTAAAATTGCCGAAAATTACAGGAGCGCGTGAACATACAACACGGCTCCACCCACCACGTCAAATTTAGTAGTTGAGGTGCGCATGCGTCCAAGCAGCCTTTAACCTTCTATTCGATGTGACTGAATGTGAGCTGATTAGCGCAGTTGGTAGGCTATTGAGCTTACATCTCAGAGGTCGTAAGTTCGAAACCCGGTTAGGTGCTTGGTTTTTTTTTTTTTTAGTTTTTCATTTCTTATTTTCTGATATTTCTATACATGGTTACACTTTGATCAACCGGGTTTGGGCCTGGGTTTTCTTGTTTTTTTTTAGTTTTTCATTTCTTATTTTCTGATATTTCTATACATAGTTCCACTTTTATCAACCGAGTTTGGGTCTGGGATATTTACATATTTATTTCAATATTGTTATGTTACTACTAAATTTGGCAAAATCTTGAGTCATGCGCAGTTGAAGGAGCCGTGTTGTATGTTTACCCGCTCCTAAAATTACTGGGTATTCAATTATGAATTTTTCAACTTAGAATCCTTTAAGTACCTGTAGCTCTTGAATTAATCACTTTAGACCCCAAGTGTGCTAGTTAGTTGCAAATGTTTCATCGGGAGGAACACAGAAAGGCACAAATATAAAGATTGTCCCAATCATAATTTTGAATGCGAAGTCACGTGATCAAAAACAAATACCTCATTGGGTAACACAATAACAAGAAAAGATGCAACATTTGCTCTAATTTATACCCCAAAATTATAATTATCTACTACTGCCCAATAATTATATAATACTTGTCTCAATCGTCGTGGGACACTCTGTATACGCTTCATTGTTAATAATTGTGTTGCATAAAAACGTGACCATGATTTTTCTTGACCCAAAAAAGTGCTCAACGCGGCCAAAATGTTTCACTTGAAAAATACAATTACAAATAGTAGCCCAAGCATGTTTAAAAAGGGGAAAATATTGCTTAGATTTTCTTCACAATCACACATTATACTAAACGAACTGGAACGAAAATGCTCATTGTACTTGGCCGAGCGGATTTTCTTTTTCACAACAAAACTTGAATCAAATAAAACTATCACTTGAATTTGACCTAATAGGGTCCCTGTACGCAATTGGAATATCGAGGAATATTCTTGACCCGTTTCGAGAGAATTTTTCCGATAATTTTCTTTTTAAATGCATCTCCAAACATGACTAGTTTACTGGGGCAATCGAAATATGGTAATTTCTTTTGAAATATAGCGAATAATCAGACAACCCTGTATGTACATACCTACCTACAGTTTTTGCATTTATTAAAATAAATAATTGAATTTTGATGAATATATTATGACCGGAAAATTGCCTGGCGTAACACAGACCAAACAAACGTTCAGTAAAATAAATAATTACTTGAGTGCTAATTGTATATTTAAAATGCAGTTTTATTTAAATGGAAATTGTTCATGAACATTATAAAGCTGAAAGTCAGGGAATAAAAAAAACATAGGCAGCAAACAGAAGTTAAAATTAAAATAAATAAACCCCTTTTAAAAAAAATTGTACGCCTGTGTATTAGGCATGATGACAGTCACTAAGAATCACTAAAATATTGATTTGATATAATTATATAAGATACAGAGATTCTAAAGAAATCACTAATTTTCATTTTACATGAGTGATTACATTTATCCGCCATCTTATCTCATACACCAATCAGAAGAGAGTGACGTCGTACTTTCGCAAATATCTATGATCCGAACATCTGTTTGTGCAAGCTGTCAAGTGTTTGAAGTCTGACTTTGACACAGATCATAGATAACCTATCGACACAGATCACCGATAAATGCTATTTACGAATTCATGATGTCATAGACAGACGCCATTACTATTGTAGCGTTTTGGCGCATAATTTGAAATGTGTTTTCAAAAGTTGAATTTTCCCTTTAAAAACTTTTTTTCTTACAGAAATAACATTTATTACAGATAAAGTATATACGTGAAACATCGTGGAGCAGTTTTTCAAAATCAGTCAGAATGCCTATTGTTATAAATTAACTTCCTGTCTAAACTGATCTCTTTGAAAAATTTTATCGTGGAAATTAACGATCTATGATTAGAAATAAATTAATTCACTTTAAAAATTGAATCGTACGCCTATGATACGCGGTGATGGTTTGGTGGTGACCCTTCCATAAGTTTTGTACCTGTTAGCAGCATGGAAGGAATTTATTAAAATGAGGAAAAAAATGTTATTTAATAAAAATATTAAATTTAATTGTTATTAAACTGTTTGGATTTAATTGTTGGAAAACCATAAAATTCTTTCTTTTTTATTCTATATTTACAATCAATTATTAAAAAATAATTGGTAGAAATATTTTGCAACAAAAATAATTAAAACAATATTTGTTTATATTTTTTAATAACAATGTATACAGGGTGTACCACGACGAGTTAAAACTATCTGTATATGGCAAAATACTTATGGTGAAAACATGAAAATTTCTTCGTTCCGGTTCTACCGGAAGTCGACTGTAACTTTGTTATTTTAAATGGAACACCCTGTATAACAATACATTTTTAAAATCTACGTAAAATTTCAGTATACTTTTGTCTGAAAACTTTTTTCGAAAAATGCATATTTTTTGAGTTATTAATTTTTTTGTAAAAAATTTGACGGTTGCAGACCCTTACAAATTATTTTTTTAAGAGGATACCCTTAAAGATATGAAAATTGTTTCTATTTGGTTGCTTTAAGCAAGGTCAGACGTATTTGAATCTATGTTGAAGAAATTTCATTTTATACAGGGTGTGTATAGAAAGTATTCAAGGTTTAACCCCATATATATCAAATTTCCTTATTTCTTTTTAAATAGAACCATCCGGCTTTCTCTATTTTAATGCCTTCAGGAGTAAGAAATAAGGCAAATTCATGAACACTTTCCTATACCTGAACCTTACCGTTATCCAGATATTAAATGTTTTCTCTCTTACTGAAAATAAAGCAAATATGTTCTTGTAACAACTTTGCCATATTAACCATGTATTAAAAGCAAATTTACCTAATCTTTTTTATTTCTTAATGCTTGTATGCTTGTATCAACGGGTCAAAATAAAATTTAGACCACACCTGCATCTCTAAAAATTTACAGAAAACATTCAATATCTGGATAACGGCAAGGTTTTGGTATAGGAAAGTATACATGAATTTGCCTTATTTTTCACCCCTGAATGCATTAAAACAGAAAAAACCGGGTGGTTCTATTCAAGAAAATGAAGAAATTTGATGTTTATGAAGTTAAACTTGAACTCTTTTTATACACACCCTGTATCAAATGAAAAATTTTTCAACATAGACTCAAATACGTCTGACCTTACTTAAAGGAACCGAACAAAAACCATTTTTATATCTTGAAGGGTATCCTCGTAAAAAAATAATTTACAAGGGTCTGCAACGGTCAAATTTTTTACAAAAGAATCAATAACTCAAAAATTATGCATTTTTCGGAAAAAAGTTTGCAGACAAAGCTATACTAAAATTTTACGTAAAGTTTGAAAATGTATTAATATTCAAAATGACAAAGTTACAGTCGACTTCCGGTGGAACCGGAAGTCTGCCATCTTTGAAAATATTTCAATTATAAAGATCGTATCCGAAAACCTAAACGTAGAAATTTTCATGATTTTACTACCAGTATTTTGCCATATACAGATAGTTTTAACTCGTCGTGAGTATAGGTACAATTTTTCAGATCAAATAATAAAAACAACAAAATTATTTTTGACTTCGAAAAAGTTCGTTTTTAATGCGTCAAATCCATCCTGAAATTATTTTCATTATCCAAAGCTCTGCTATTATAGTTAAATTCTGTACAAAAAAATACTACTTTCAAGTTTCGTGAAAAGTAGGACCTTTTCTTTTTGCACCCAGCTAAAGATTATTCCTCAAGGCAAATTATTAACCTTAGTATCTACGTCTAGAAATCAAGTTGGAACGACACAAAAATTTATTTAAAGTTTCAACTTTCGCAATGAATTTTGTCGCGAATCTAAAAAGTTCTGTTACGAATAGCGGCTATTAAGCTTCCTCTCCTATTCCCAGGTTATATGGCTCGGGGACTGTGCCACACACACACACAAATCTTACTTGAAAGTGAAAAATTCAATGCCTCGATCTTGGACTTTCCAAGATCTTTTCAAGCAAATGCTTTGATTTATCCTCACAGGATATTTCGGTACAGTTTTTCAAATGGAAATGCCGATGAAAGAATTCCTTCTATCCCGAAGTGCTGAGCTTTTCTAGATTTTGTAATTTTTCGAACCTTAGCTGAACTATCGGGAGTCAATGGTTCATCAAGCAGAATTAATTTATTCCAAAAAAATCTCCGCTGAATCATCGTACACTAACTACCAACAAGTAAATTCACTTCGTCGATTTATGGGTTACCGAAAATTTCCTCATCTCTCCTATCGTCTGGCGAGTTCTGGCTAGTTTAAAGCGAGTATTGAATGATGTATTATGATAACAGACGTGTAAGGCGCCAGAGAAAAGATGTACCAAAATTTTCAAACGTTCCGACGCAAGTGAATTTACTTGTCGGTAGTTAGTGTACGGTGGCTGAATGTAGTAAATGGAAATATTTGGATAGAAGGTATCAATACAGATGAAAAAACAGAGATACTTTCTGTAGAAGGAAGGGAAGAAGGTAGGAATCTAGTGAAAATGTGGAAAGCTTAACAGCTGATAAAGAAACTTTTATTTTTTATTGAAAGCTACAAGAAAACCTTCTTTTAGAAGAGAACCTGCAATCAACAGAGTCATGAAGAGTTTGCAAAGTTCAGTTACTACCAAAAGAAGATTTATTAGAAATAAGAGCAGACCTGTATCCGGAAAAATGTTGGGCTTGGATCAAAAAAGGTATCAGTCTTGAAATTTGATCTCATGACTCGAAAACTTGCCCAATTATGGCCGTAGACGTAATGAAGAGAGCTGTGGCTAGGATTGTGAAATAGTATATTATACACTAAGGTCACAGATTATAAAGAGAACAGATACGAAAGCTTGACAGAGAACAGTAAAAAGAGAGGAAGATACCCATTTAAATACCCATCGTCTTATGTCGACTCCGTTCGGGCTGCTTCACGAAATTTGTCAACAGGGTTGTCAATTTGCATAATACTTCCTTCAATTTACGATCATAGGTAAAATATTTTATAAGCATTTTTTCAAGTGTGATAGTTATACGCATACAAATATTCGATAATTACTTGTTTTAAATTAATTTTATTGGCATTAAAAGAATTATACAATTAAAAAGATTATTATGTATAAAAATCATACCATAAATATATACTTTTTTCACAAACCACATCCTTGGCAACCATGCACAATAACGGTGACGGCTAACCTAACCTAACATAATTAAAACGTCAAAACATGCTCAAAACCACTTGTAATCTGTTCTCAAAATTCATACCCCCATTTTTGTTTGCTTCATTGTTTGAAGGTGTTCAATCGGCGATATTAATTGTGTTATTTGAGTAATCGATTGTGCGTTGTGGTAATATTAACTATAAAAATATAGTGCTATAGATTAGTATTCTTATAAAATGAATAAACATCACGGCTGAGTGTATTGTTCATACAGAGACTGTCCAAATAAATTTTTTTTCGGAAAGAAAAATAAAGTTCTTTCGATTTCCAAGGGATGAGAGTATTTAATTTAATATCCCGGCCTATGATAAAAGAAATTTTGAAGTTTTTGATATTAACTTTGATGCTACAAATTATTATCAAAATTCTCCCTTCCATAGGTGTATATCCCTTTGATAATAAATAAATTAAGAGTCATTTGTACTTTAAAATTTGGTTGATTTTTGTAATTATTTGTGTTATCTAAAAATGTATTTATTAATTAATCTCCCAAGAGTAATAACTATTTATAACAAATCATAGGAATGTACATATATGTATTTAATAAATACATAAATATATATTCGATTATGATTATTGTTTTAATTCATGGCGCAGTTTTAAAGATTTGGTGGAAACTTCCAAAAAACTAGATCCGAAACTAGAAATTCTTATTGTCCCCGAGTCAACAGTGCAATTTGGTAAGAAATTCAGAAAATATTCTAAGCTGGCAACATCGCGGCCATACCGAGTTAAAGGTCCAAGGTCATTGACGACGGAGCTGAAAATCGTTTGATGCTTTACCGGGATTCGCCCCGATCAGAATAAGGTGCGAGACTTATAAATATCTTCACCACCATGGTATTAATACAATTTTTCCCCACCAGCCAAATTTAAGAGACAAATTAAAAATAATTCACAAACGCACCACGAGAAGCGTTTACCCCGTCATCTGAATGACAAATACACTGTCAGTTTTTGATATATTATGAACGCAGAATACACCATCCCAAGAAGAAGCGAAGCTTGTGCCATTTTACAATTCATTTTCTGAGTGCGAATGTGTGACAGTCGCCATTTTAAGCCCGTTATCTGTCAATGACATGTGATTTTATTGTTTACCAAAGAATTTTCTTTGCTGTAAGCTTTTTGATTATTTACATATTTTTTGTGTTTTGAACGATAAAATTTGTTTACCTACGACCCCCTCTGTAATCAGTCAATAACACACAGTCGGTATCAATGTAATGACGTCTATTACGCACTGTAAAAAAACGCACAGCTGTAAAGTAAATCGCACGGCTTCCCTAGCAACATCTTAGCAACTGTCAATAGACGTCTCCATTTTATTCAAAATTTACTATTTGAAAACATTAGATATGGCCACGTTTAACTATGAAAAGCCCAAAGGGCTATGTATTTGTATTGATTATAATTGAAAAATGGACTTTCGATTATAAACAATATATTAATAATGATTAAACGTTAGTTCTTTAATGTGCTTCTTTCATTGGTAATAGAGCCACTCAAAACATATTTCTTCCAAGAGGCTAAACATTGAATGATACAAAATAAAAATAGAAAACTATCGAGAATAAACATTTCCAGATTAATTGGTAAATCGTGCCAAAAGGCAAGTTTTTTCGGACAATAAGAAAGCCATCGCCGAGAAAACTTTTGTGTCGAATGTAGCGAATACTATTTTACTACAAAGTCTAAAGTTGACTGGATTCAATGTCCTAAGTGTAGTGGTTGGCTACACGAGACTTGCGAAAGTCACTTAACCACATGCAGTGGTGGTGCCAATAAAACACTTGAAAAGGTATAATTTTTTAAGTGGGGCGTATTTAACGACTATAAGGGGGAAAACGCCCCATCGCATTATTTTTTTTAATATAACTTTTTCTAAAAATTATGTTACTGTTTTGTCAAAATGTGTTCAGCATAATGAAATATACTGTTTAGTTGATATGTTTATGGAACTGAAATAAAAGATAAGTTTGTATTTTTGTAAAATAAATTTTTCTCAAAATGTGGGGCGTATTTCACTGGTTTACCCTATAATATTATATTTATAATATTTTGCACAATATTTGTTGAGCTGTTAAATGAGCTTAAACAATTCATAAATGGAGTTGAACAATTAAAACTTTGTAGAAACAAGTCATAAAAATAAACAATTATTATTTGAGATTCTTTGGTTTCACTTTTTCGCGTGTAGTTAATATTTAAATTCACATTTTGTGAACCATTTTCTCAGTGTAGCTTAATCCGTTATCTGTCAAGGTCAGTTTTAAGGTCACGAAATTTTGCCCCCAAAACATCAAAGGATTTACGCCGGCTTTCGTTTCTTGTTTGGCTGGTGTATTCTGTGTTATAAACGTACTCGTTATGTCATCAGTCATTTTTGGTTGAGCGCGAATTTTAAACTTATGGTATTGTTATTCAAATAATTTTATCTTGATCTTTAATTTCAAGCAGCAAATATGTTAAAGACAATCTCCTGGGTATACAAAATTATGTTGCACAAGTATTTGTTGAACTAGGTACTATCCCTGAATTATCAAAATATTTGAATTTGTCCATTATTGACCTAGATTAATAATACAGAAAACTTTTAACCACTAATAGAGAAATTCAACTTCTCAGTTGGCTAGAAGAAGAAATAGATAACTTCACAGCTAGTAGTGGAAATAATACTTTTTCATCCAAATGACATTAAAACTGTTATACAGTTCGTCTATCAAATCTGAATTATTTTGATTGAAATTACGCTGTTTTTCTCTCACTCACAGTGTGTAGTTACGTGACATAGTTTTAAAACTCGACCTTCTATATCTATAAAGTTGTCACCGAATGATAAAGCCTAATAAAAAACAGTTGTGACTTCCTTATTAAATAAAAATAAAAAGTCACTTACACCTCGACGACGGCAAGGTAATAAAAAAAGTTAGTTACCGTGAAAAATCCGAAAAGATAGAACATTAGAACTTAGAAAAGAAACGAAACTTGCAGTTTCTGCAGAGTTTTTGGAAAGTTTTCTGTCAAATGGGATGGTTTTATGGGCATATAATCATAAATATCGCGACAGTCTTACTTCAGCTTTACCAGCTTTCCATAAAAAAAAACATGGAATTTTGTATATATGATAGTTAAGCAACTTTTTAAGAGCTTGGAGTTGACAATGTATGGAAAATGCATCCGTAGCCACTTTTTTATAGTTAAAAATGTTTTAAATGCAAAAAAATAAGACAAATTACATATATATAGTTTTAAGGTCGATTATTCCCCTGTAACGTGTCACGTAAGAATCGCACTTCATGGTTTGAATGTAATACGAAGCTAAATATTTAAATCTGATTAAACAACATGATTACGTTGGGATTATGCAGTATAAATCAATTTGTCGGGGAAAACTTACAACGTTACTTGAATCGGGTTTCAATAATCTCGTTGAAATAAAATTATAACCAGAAGCTACAAATTTTACAATGAATACGATCACTAGTTCGAAATTCATATTCCACATTATCTTATTCTATGAGTCAGTCAATTAATCTTCAGTTACTGAAGAAGGAAGCTTAGTTATCGAAACATAGGTAAGATAGTGTTAAGTGTTGGTGTAGATAGTGTAAATTGTTGTGTTCAGTGTAGAGTATCGGCCACGGTTCCAAAATATCCTACAAATAATGAAATATTTAACTGAGACTCACCTAATCGAGATTTTGATGATGATCGGGTACGGGGATAACTGCAGAAGTCAAGTTGAAGTGGCAAACTTATTCAATCACAGGTATCCCGAATTGCCTAATATTTCACAAAGTACTGTGTATAAAATTCATGCACAATTCAGAGAACTTGGACATGTCAAACCATTGAAAAGAAAACCACACTTCGTTGAAGATGATGTGAAAGTGGATATTTTGTTAAGTGTCGAAGAGCATCCAACTTCAAGTACACGTCAAATTGCCCATGGAAATAATGTTAGTCATACAACTGTTCTAAGATGTCTTCATAAAGAAAAACTTCATCCATACAAATTAACTTTTGTGCAGGAGTTAACAGAAGGCGATCCAGATCGTAGAATGGATTTCTGCGGAAGATTGATGGATCAGCAGAACAGAGATGAGATAGCTCTTGGTACCATTCTTTTTGAGACACATACTCAGTACCCTCAAAAGGTAAACGCTTGGGCCGGTATCATAGGCGACCATATTATTGGTCCTATATTTATAGATGGAAATTTGACAGCTGAAAAATATTTAAATATGCTTAGATTTGAAGTTATTCCTTGCGTTGGCAAACTTATATCCCAACGCAATATAGATCCTAGCTTACCGAATGAAAATGTTTGGTTCCAGCAAGACGGGGCAACACCCCATTATGCTTTAATGGTAAGAACTTATTTAGATGAAATTTTCCCCAATAAATGGATTGGACGAAGAGGTACTATTGAGTGGCCAGCTAGATCGCCAGACCTTACGCCGTTAGATTTTTTTCTGTGGGGTTATATCAAGAACAAAGTATATGCAACACAACCAACTAGCATTGTAGACCTCAAAGACAGTATAACTACAGAAATACGGAATATTTCACCTCAAACTTTAAACAAAGTTAAGGAGGAGTT
>CAJUYI010002081.1:0-36683 GCA_910591695.1 Galerucella pusilla
AAGGATTTAGTTTCTATATGCAAAATTTCAAAATTTGAATCGAAAGAGTGTTGGTTTGCTAATAAATGATTTGAATAGTTGGAATCTAATTTTTGGTTGTCATAACTACGTTTGTGTTCTGAAATTCTAGTTTTAAAATTCCTAAAAGTTCTACCTATATAAATTTTATCACAGTCGTCATTACCACATTTTAAGTTATAGACTCCTGATTTATTTAGTTTTGAAGATTTGGATTTGTTGTTTTTAATGAATTTGGATAAATTGTTGTCGGTTTTGAAGCAAATATTCAAGTCTAAAGTTTCTAAAAATGATTTTATTTTTAAGGATGGTATTCCAAAGTAAGTTAAGCTTTTAAATTGGTTATTTTTGTTTTAATCAGAAGGAAATACTTGTTCTAGAGTATGTTTTCGTATCTTTTTATTTATGATGTTGTCAATTCATTTTGGATCGTAATTATTATTAACCGCTATTTGTTTTATTATATTTAGTTCTTTATTGTAATTGTCAATATTCAATGGAACTGTTAAAAGTCTATGTATCATGCTATTGAAAGCTGCTAATTTATGACTGATTGGGTGGACTGAAATATTATGAATTGTAATGTCTGTATGTGATGGTTTGTGAAATATAGAAAAGTCATGTCTATTATTTATATTTGAAATTGTAACATCTAGAAAGGTTATGGACTTATTTTGTTCAATTTCTACTGTAAATTTGATATTTTTATGTATTGAGTCAATGTGAGTAATGAAGTTATCTATTTGTCTTGTAGTACCAGTGAAGCAAGCTAAAATGTCATCTACATATCGGTGCCAGTAAACAAATTTTTTACTAAGGGGGTGTTTATGAATTATCTTTTCTATATTATCCATGAAAATTTCTGATAATAGGGGACTGAGAGGGTTGCCCATAATCAAACCCTCTTTACTGCTATAAACCTTTCCGTTGAAAACTACTAGTTTCTGAGACTCTCCTCAGAAATAAAAATATTCGGTTATATTCATATGTATCCCTTGACATAATTAGTGTAATTAGTAAGTTATCCAATAAAAGAATATTTTGTATTAATAAGTAACCCATATATTCTTATTTTTGATTATTAATATTTGAATAAAATGCATTTTAGCCAAACCAAATATTCCCATTTCAGCCCTTTGTTCAGTGTTAATATTTATTTTTTATCAATAAACTATTTTTCTGGACCTCACCACAATATCCCGGATAATTCTTTTATCAAGCCCCTTAAAAATAGTAAAAGTTTCCCCATGATTTGCATAAAAGGTAACTCATTAACATTATTTTGTCTAAAATGAATTTTTTTTGTTGTCGTCCGTATCTACCCAACCCTACAATTGCATATGTATTAACAACACTGCTACATAAGTGATGCTAAAATATTCACTTCAAGTCGTAGTAGCTCCTACTTCACTTTTTAGTCAAATGGGTAGAGAGGTTGGCCATATGTCGACTTAATCAACTGTTTTAATTAATACCAAATGTGGTATAATTTAACATTGAGAGGTATATGTCTTTTTATCAAATGTACAGAGTGTTATAGAAAACATAAATAATTAATCTGGTCAGGACATTACAAAAGAATTTTAATAGAATCCCACAAAGTTATAGAGAAATAACCATACTTAGACATAGTTCTATTAAACTTGTTTTCAAACCATTTTTTCACATCAAGCTGCTACCTACATCTCGACTTTACATATAAAGCAATTGAATAAATGTATATCAAACACTTACGTTTTAATAAAGTGGGTGGAAAAGCAAAAACAAACTCAGTGTTTTGACCTACGTACAAGCTCTTAATCATGTATTTTATTTATAACATCGTTTTAGATGAAGAAGATAAAGGGTAAATGAAATGAGTATTTTCCCTTCCCCTTCTTGAAAAAAGTAAAGTTTTGAAACGTCTTGAACAATTTTATTCTATTTTGCGACGTTTTGGGACAGTTAATTCATGAGACGGCAGTGCCCATTTAATCGGTCCAGCTCGACCAATCCACTTATCATTAAAAAACGTTTTTAATGAATCTCGTGCTATTAACGAATAATGTGGTGGTCAAAATTGCTGATTTTGTTGTTATGCGTCAAACGGTCACAGCATGAGTTGTTTTAAGGCATCAAAATACGTTCATATGAAATTAATAATTAAAAATGTACTACTACATGAAACCTCGAATATCTTTGTTGTTGATGAAACAAAAGATAGAAAACTATACATTTTTGGAAAGGGGAATGATTGCTCTTTCGAATGAGATCAAAAATTATAGGGTGTTCCATTTATAATAATACATATTTTCCCTTTTGAATTTGACCATCATTAGTAAAACACCCTGTGTTGATGGGAAGAAATGCCAGCCAAGCCTAAAAAAATCTCTTCGATAAAATAGTGGAACTAGTGAAAACTCCATCTCTTTGGAGCAATTAATAAGCTGGGCATTTATGTTTAAAATCAGTCACTCTTATTTGGGACACCCTGTATTATATAGCCATCACTTCTTGTTGGTGTAAGAGCAAATATCAATCATATTATGTCAAGTTTGTTATACTTTCTATTCACTTAAATCTTAGCATTTCTAGGTGCGTTTTAATTTATGTGAGTGCTTCCAACAATATTAAGAAGCTGCCTCCACCGTTTGAATTTTTATTACTTTTTTTTATATATTTATATAAGTATTCGTTTAGTCAATACATTTAGGTGAAACCTATTAATTATAATTTTTTATCACTTGGTATTAACTAGCGAAAGAAAGGTGAAACTAAAATTTAAATTGAGTGAAATATATCCTTATATTATTAATGAAGCATCACAAAACTAATTTAGACATAATTTAAAAACAAAAATAATCATGTAACAAAAAAAGTGGCACCGAAAAACATTTTTGAAATAAGCACAAAAGCGCTATCTCAATAAAAGCCTTCCTGGGACGTGCACGTCACTAGATCCCTTTTCTAGTAGACTAGCTGTGAACCACTATTGCTTCTTCTAGCCAACTGAGAAGTTGAATTTCTCTATAAGTGGTTATGAGATAATTAGTGGTTATGAAATATGAAATAATAAAATAAAGATTTACTTTAGATAACGAGTACATTCCCAATATATCGAAAACTGACGTTTTTAATTTAATAGTATTTGCTGCTTTGCAAAGTTGTTCTAAATAGCTTAAATATTTAATTTTATTATTTTTTAACGAGACGTTTAAGAGTTTACATAGGCAAAATGGTACGTACTCAAGCCGACAAAGTAGCAGCTATCTTAATAATTGGTGAATCTAGAAAGAATATCCATGAAGCGGAACGTTTATTTAATGAGAGATACCCAGATCGCCCAATCTCGAGAACTTATTTGAGGGAGCTTCTTCGCAAGTTTGAAGCAACAGGTAGTGTTCAAGATGCCAAACGATCTGGCCGACCAACATTTAGTGCTGATAAAAAAATTGATATAGTTGCTGAAATGGTAGTATACCCTATTTCCTCTTCAACTAAAGTTGCGTCTATCTGTGAAGTGAGTAAAAGTACAGTACAGAGAGTGTTGGCTAAAAATAAATTTCATCCATACAAGTTAAAAATTGTGTACCACCTTTCGGATGACGACTCCGACAGAAAACTCGAATTCTGTGAATGTATGACAAATAAAATTAGTCAAAACCCACATTACACAAAAACAACTTGTTTTAGTAACGAAAGAACTTTTTGCCTCAATGGAAATGTGAATACACAAAATGTAAAGTATTGGAGTGACACAAAAGCTCACACCTTTCGTGAACAACATACCCAATTTCCAGAAAAAGTCAATGTTCGGGCAGGTATTTTGGGAAACCACATAGTTGGTCCTGTTTTCCTAAATTCAAATTTAAGCGTTGAAGTGTATCTGGAGATGTTATAAAATTCAACAAGATGGTGCTCCTGCACATTATTATGATGCTGTAAGACGTTACCTGGTTAAAGAATATCGAGGTAGATGGATCGACGGCGAGGTCCTTTAGAATGGCCACCTCGGTCACCAGATCTGACACCATTAGATTTTTTCTATGGGGTACTTGAAATCCAAGGTTTATACTACGGCACCAGGTAGCATTGGCGTTTTGAAAGAAAGAATTATTGAAGAATGCAATGCAATTTCAGCTGACACATTCGAACGAGTACGACAAGAGTTTACTAATAGCAAAGTCTATATATTCCAATAAGTTCGGTCACTCCTTTGATCGTCGGAAAACGCCGGCATTTTTTGTGGAGAGTCGTAAATCATGTGCGACACCTGTTTTTGCTAGTCATTTGGTAGTATACGAGGTGACGGACGGTGAATTCGTTTGTGAAGGAATTTACCGGGTGCAATTAGAAAATATGTTGACTTTATTCTTGTTTTGAAAAATATTGTCAATTTATATAAAATTATTGCTAAGTAACTTTTTAGAAATTTTGTTTTAACCGAGGAATGGAATGAAAAAAATCATAAACATAGACTTCAATAACGTATATCCGAGCGTAACAGTTTAGCTCTGTCCAGATCATTCGTAGATTGTAGATAACGCTTGTCAGTAACAGCGCCTTCAAGGTGAAAATATGATGAAAAAAAAGTATTCCTTGTGGACTTCAGCAGATGTGGTACATCAAATATATAAAAGATTGGGTTTTCGTCAATGGTAAAATATGGCTTCTCGACCGTTAATTTCAGACATGATTTCACCAGTCTAAAAAAGTTGGGACCCTGGTCCGATGTTACGGCAAGAACATTAAAACCTATGTTCTTTAGTTTCTTGATTGCCTCAAATATTATTTCTTCCAAATCCTCAGCACTTGTTGAGTTTTTTGTGAAAAAATATGAAACAGGCTGTTTGCAACTGTGTGATATGCCTCTTATCATAATGACTAATGCACTTGTGGCAATAGCTGTGAATTTCTTATTGTGAAGTTCTTCAAAACCCACTATTTGATCTCTAGAGATATTATAAAATAAATTTGACTTGATGGACATTTCATCAATGCATAATTTTCAAGTCAATAACTCACCTTTCAGGATCCTTAGGAAGACGAAAAAATGATAATTGTTTATGAATTGCAGTATTGTTTCTACACGAATCCACGCAACAATAATTTCCACAAGAAGGCATCGCACACAATCAAAAACACAGCAGATAACGTTCGCACAAATTAAAATTCAAGATCACTTTCTTGGGCGCACCCGATACAACGCTCTGCTACACCACCGTGTAAGTCAAACAGGACTGAAAAATAAATAAATCCCACATCAGATGTGGGTTTTGCCGGTGAGACGGTGGGTGTCAGCAGGAGGGGGATTTTCGCGTCGTCGAGAGAGTGGTCGGACTTATTGGGAATATATAGACTTTGGTAAAAGTATTTACAGTAAACTCCACTCATAATATCGAAAATTTAACCGTCCCATTGTCATTTTATTTATTAATTTATATTTATGGAAGCTTGTAACTTTATTTTATACCTTTAGGTGTTTAATTTAGAATGATGGCGAAACACCAGGAATAGTAATTCATGTGTCGCATTAAATTGTAATTTTAAAAGTCACCCACGCTCGTAGGCCAGTCCTTGGAAGGGAAATCGCGAATCAACAACCAGTTAACCATAGAGACTATATCAAGGCAGTATCCAAAGAATCTAGATTCATTTAAAGCATGTTGAGAAAGTCTATTTCGCAGGAATCTACAGTACTTCAATAAAGTGAGTCTTTAAGAGAAATAACTTTTTGTTATAAACGGTTTTTTTTTCAAAGACTGGCCTAAAAAATGGCAGTGAATACCTTGCGTTGGTTTAATACTCAAGATATGCACTTGGCAGTTGGTTGAAACTGAAAAATATTGTTGGGCGTGTAATATTATTTCACATTATCGAGATATGAGCTTTGCCCACACGCCACGAAACCTCATTCATCACAACGACGCAAGATAGGTAGTGAGAAAATGAATTATAATCAGCAAATGGGGGCGGAGCCGACGCCATGTAAAAGCGTCTATAAAATTCAACACTTGAAAATTTGTAGAAGTTAACAATTATCGATTATTCTCGTCACTGAGCACTGATCTAGTAAATAAAATATATTCTTCCAAAAGTTTTAAAATATCCTCGGAAATGTCGAACATTCATGTCCACTTTACACTTTACGTTGACTTTTATAAATAAAAAAAAGCACACACAAACACGTAATGGTCTCAAACAAACATATAATAGTATATTACGTAACGTGTGCGGAAAGTGACATTTTTCACACGAGTGGGAAGTATTGTCTCACGAGCGCAGCCGAGTGAGACAATCCCACGAGTGTGAAAAATCACTTTCGCACAAGTTATGTACACTATTTTTCCTACGACCACGCGATATACTTTTACCAAATTAGGCATGTATAATCTTGCTTTTTTATGTAGATGTGAGAGGTTTTACATATGTGTATTTGTAAATACTTTATATGGTTTTGATTACTTACCTTTGAAATTGGCCCAGAAAATTGTGATTTTTATGCAATTGAAAAAAGTACCTTTATAAAAAAGTTAGAATTAATATTTAACTTGTTGCCTACCTGTAGGAGATTGAAAGTATTAACTAGCTATTTTAAGGATTCATTGTTCAAATAATTGAAAACCGATATTTATTGTTTTAATAACATGAAAGTCCAATAAATGTCGATATAAACACATTTTATTTTGGAGAATAAATAAACTGTTGTGTATATTTCCTTAGCGCTTATTAGTATCTTGGACAAGAACCATAAGCTACAACAGTGGGATGGCCGAGCGGTCTAGGCATCCGTGGGCTCGATTTTTGACAAGCAGTAGGGTGGTTCGAGTCCGGGCTAGGTATTGTTTTTTTTAATTTTAAATGAAATAAATAGATTATATTATATTATTATATGGACAAATCAACTTAGGAAATAAGCATTTCACATATACATATTAATTTGCGGAGTAAAAAGACTAGCATTTCAACATTCAATTTGACAGCTTTTTTATCCGCACACGTACGGATAAGATTTTTTTCCGTACGCGTATGAATAAAGGTCACTTTCCATAGAACTAGTCAGTGCGATATATGTCACTTTCCTATGTGGTCGTAGGAAAATGATATTTTTACGTCGATGAAGCAATTAATAGTTGATTAAAATACAATATAAACACACAACTGCACATAATCTAATGCAATACCGACCATATTGACATAAGTAAACGCAAGAGATATGACATCACACGTATCATCGGTAGCGTTCGGAAATCCTCGGGTTGTGGTCGGAAAGTGCATTGAAATTTCAATTTCATTTTAAAATTTGGGAGTGATTTCCAATGGAAACTAGTTTATTTTCTATTATTAGTAATTTTTGATATCATTTTTACTATTATAAATTAATATCCAAGCAAAATATGAAATATGCGTGTACTCTATTGTTAACATCACAACTATAAACATTTTTGTTGTTTATAATTTTCGGAGCAATGTAAATATTACGAATCAATTTTCTATACACATATATATTTGGGAATGTTGTAAAAGATCAATGCCCAATTAAACAAATTTTGTAACTTCTCACCGTACGGATAAATTATACTGTTAACAATGTTAAATTCCTTCGTGGAATACGTTAGGCAACTTTTAATATGCTAGGCGTATACAAATATTTAGTATTGATAAATACATTGATGTCATACAATAAGAAAAAATAACGTTCCTTCGAATTATATTAGTACCCACGTTGAATATGGAATAGCTGTTAGTACACAATACTTCTAATTGATATTGAAACTGTTTCTAGTATAGATTTGTGGAGAAAATTTAAATATTCAAGATAAGGACAAAAATACAGTATAGAATATACAGGTCGACCATATTGTGCTGGAGGGCAACTGAATTCGATTAGTTGTAAGTTTTCGCATGCGCTGTAAAGTATTTTTGAAAAAGCTAAATTTTTAATGAAAAATTCTTTGATTTTGTTCTTCATATCTTGTACAATTTCAGGATCGTTGTCCAATACGTTCAATTTACAAATGTTTTCTTTCATTGAAACAACACTTTTGTTTAAACCTGTATAATATTATAAACATACGTCTATTTTTTATAAATTTTTTTTAAAAGATGGACGAATCTCTATTAATATACCTACAATAATCTTCAAAATTCGTTAAAATCCGACATCAAATAAAGAAGAAATAAAGTGACTATGTCGAGTAGTTAGATATGTGGTCTACTATGTCGTTAACATGATTTACGGCATTATTTCTCCCAGTGGCGCCGTGAGTTTAGATATGTAGAGGATTTCATTTCAATTAGGTCTGTTTTTATTATATCTAGTTACACCTTATTGAGTATACACTTACTTAAATAAAAAAATATATATTTTTGACCTATTTTTATCCCAAAGCATCAGAATACCTCGACGATAATCAGTTTCGTACTCAAGTTTACTGTTGGCGATGTTCTAAATATAATTTTAGATTTCCAGTAGAGCCCGTGATTTATTTTCACAATTTATTTAGTCGCTGCTTCCAGCGGAGCGAAAAGGACCTTCGCGCAGCCGGCAGTTAAAATGTATTTTTTTTTTCAAATCCTTTTATTTCAATGTTATTCACACTTACCAAGTGAGAGAGAGAGAGGGGCCGTTTAAACGATTCAATTAAAATTAAGTCATGCGCTTGGTTTGTTATTGGACGAAAATTATTTGTCATAAATCTTTTTCAATGTAATAAAAGGAAATGGGACTTGCTTGGTGAGAATAACAAACAATGCGGAATTTGTACAGGATCATACTCATATATTTTAAAAACATTTAAAATAATTTTGTAATGCTGTATCTCAAAATATCTGTTAGATATTCAGAGATAAAGAGCCAGTTTAGTGGGAACGCGAGGTCCAAAAACAGGGGCAATTAATAAACAGGCAAGAAGCGATAGTTTGATAGTATACAGGGTGTCCCACGACTCTCTATATGGCAAAATACTTACAGTAAAATCATGAAAATTTCTACGTTTCGGTTTTCGGATGCGGTTTTTCGATCTTCATGTATTAAGTGTACCATTTCTTTATATTGTAGCCTGATGATGGTAATATTTTACCGAAACTAGTAGCCTCATAAGTGTCCTTTGAGGGACTTTTAATCTTATTGTTAGAGCTAAGTGCTTTCAAAGACGCTTGGCTGTCCAAGAATACAACAAAGTATAGACCTGACGAAAACTGTCAGTGGGACATTGGAAAAAGACGTAAGACATAGCCGCTATGGAAGGTACGTCTGCATCCTATTTTGAATATTAACAATCGATGACGCACTACAAAAAGGTTATTATATGAACTCTATATAGGCTGTTACAGCATCAATTGTGTTTTCTAGAGCATCTTTCTTATACAATTCTTATACAATTCTTATATAAAACTTTTGATAATGCAACTTTAAATTAGCTTCCCCTCGTATACGACGACCATTATAAACCCATAAAAGCAATTCCTTAATCAAACAAAAATGATTCTCTTAGATACGACAAAAGATATTACAATTCCAGCGAAAGAAAACACAAAAGTTCAAGATAATATTGACTCAGCTTCAACTCGCTACGAATGTAGGAGGGTAAGGTTCTTGTTTTGATTGTATGCATATATATATTAAAAAAAAAGAAGAAGTAATATAACGGCGCCGGGGATCTTGTACGTATTTTCTGTTGGTTTTAACTTGTCATGTACTTGAGAGAGTTAAAAAGTTGCTGTTCCATGAGGATGACTAGTTGAAATAGCCACAGCCACCTATCCTTTCTTTATATTTAGATATGGGCGGACAGGGGGCGTTGTATGGACGTATTTTTCTTTCTTTGGTTTTGTTAATGACAAAGGATTTAAACGGTTTCATGCAAATCGCGTTTCGAGTATACCAACTGTATAAATAATGATATTTCCAATGTCATGTCAGTTCAATAGAGGAGTTCAGTCTAAGGTCAGTGTAGCCAACATAAAGTGGTTTTTTCTGACAAGAATGACAGTTAAGGTCTACCATTCAAACTATAACATTGCGAACATCTATATTGCTTTATTAAAATTATGAATACACTCCCGAAGCGTATATCTTGAAATTTAAAATGATTTTTAGCTGAATACTAAACATATCGGTGGCCAATAACTCTAGGAACTTATGGCAAGTCACCATTTCATTTCTGTTATCTGTCACTATTTATGTCAGATGTCAACAAAAATAAATATAACTGACATTTGACATAACTAGTGACGTATAACAGGAATGGAATGGTGACATGCCAAGAGTTCCTAGAATTATTGGCCACCGATATGTTGAGTATTCAGCTAAAAAGTAATTTTAAATTTCAAGATATACGCTTCGGGGGTGTATTCATAATTTTAATAAAGTAATATAGATGTTTGCAATGATAAAAAACACATGCAAAAATCTTATGTTTTGAAGGGTAGACCTTAACTATAATTCTTGTCAGGAAAAACTACTTTTTGTTGGCCACACTGACCTTAGACTGAACTCCTCTATTGTTTTTTAAAGTGATAAGATTTGAAACAAGAATGGTTCCCATTTGTGGTAAAGTTTATCCAAAAGAAATTGCAAAAGCTTCAAGTGTTCGTGTCCATTTCTACATTGAGTTTGGCCAAACTTTATCTACTTGGAGACAGACCAGCCAAAATTGGCAGATTGTCATCCAAAACGTTCCACTTTTGTTAAGTTTTTATGTTATTCAAAATACAAATTTTGATATTTATTCCATAGTAAATTCTATAAATATACATTTCTCCAATAAAGTGTTGTATCACAATAATTAATTAACCTAAAAGTGCTTTTCCAAAGTACACAAGTTCCAAGTTATTCCTTTTCCTTATTGATTAGTCTCTTTCATAGACGTTCTATACATATTTTCATAAAGGAATTGTCTTTAAATTTTATATAACCGAAATAATTACTTTTTTAATACGCTAGAGCGATTCTGAAATGTTTATACAGGCTAAAAAGACCAAAAATATTGCATAGAAAAGAAATATTTATCCAGGGTATTTCCTGAGATCGTACCAAAAACTTGGAATAATCATAGTACCTAATTCATATAAAGATTGTGCCTTATTTCCTTCGAATAGTAGGTCTCTAAAGTTGAAATTTCCATATAGAAGTCCTCAGGCATGAATATCTATACCAATTTTTGGACAACCAATGTTCACTAGGCTCAATAAATCTCTGGTAAATCATCCCTGACCATCCTGTGACCAGCCAAGCATGGCAAAACTCTAAGTGACCATGCCTCGACTACCCTATGGTCATTCAAGTCAGGCTAAACTTTCAGGAACCTTCTCTTGGTCATTCCATTGCCAGCCAGATTAGATTAGAATTGTTTATGTTTATCCATTTGTGGATGCTCTCTTCACTTAGGCATTTTGCAATTCCACAGGAAGGTTCTGGGCCTATTATGACCTCCGTTGCTCCCTGCTTGGCTAATTCATCGGCCTTTTCATTGCCTTTTATTCCTTGGTGGCCTGGTACCCAGGCTAGGGTCACTCTATTATGACTACCTAGTCTGTTGAGGGCCTTGCGACACTCCCACACCAGGCTCCTACTCCAGAGTCTGTTTTAGAGCCATCAGTGTACCAGTTGAGATTGAGATTTGCTCGCCAGCCAAGTCGGATTAAGCTTTGGGAACCCTATTTCAGTCATCCATTGATTATCCATCTGTTAGAACTCTGGGAAGCCCATCAACAAAAATGAAACAAACGATATCTAAAATCAAGAAGCTCGAACACAAAAAAAGAAAGATCAATGTTAGGTAGACAGTTTCTGATTTTTTTTTTGCATATATCTCACCCTCCTCGTACTACCCTGACTGGGAAATTGTTCAAGTACGTTAAATAAAACTCTGTCACTTAATAAAATATAAGTGCCAAGTTTCTGCGAGTCAGACATTTTAACGAGCCAGAACTTGTGTAGTGCGTTTTTATGTTATAGAGTGGGTTAATTTTTTATCCGACATCATTGGAGCGTGTTTTAAATTTACTTTAGAAATTCTTATTAGGCGAAAATTTTCGTTTTAGATAACTTGCAAACTTTAAATTTCCAATTTAACTTTACTCCAATGATATTATTAGTACATTTCAGAGATGCAAACTTGAATTTGTTTCATTTTTTAGCCAAACTTTCCGAAAAACTCTACAAAGCAGCCCTAGTGTTATCAATTTCCGAATAAGACACTGTAGAAGAGGGTATCAACCGATTTGGGACACCTCCAGCTTGTTCCACAGATAACCTTCTTGTAGGTAGGCATCTGACCGATGGCGCTTCCTTAGGCAAATTGATGATACAGGTGGCGCCACCTTTAGAGCCTAATCAGTAAGCTCTAACATTTCTGACAGGGTTATGGTCGGAAAAGTAGATTCCGGTATTTTTAGAATATTTGGTGGTAAATTTGAAATGATTGCAATTTGCAAAATGGCATTTATGGTACATTTCATTTGAAGTGACTCAACATTTGATTGATAAAAAGAAAAGATAAGAAACACAATAATAAGAGAAGAACTGCAAATGCAGTCAACTTTGGGGTACATTGAGGAAAGACAACTGGGCTGGTGGAGAGATTTTCAGCACATGGAGGAGACTAGATTGCTAAAACTAAGCAAGCATTGGCATTACATGAGGACTACTCCTACAGCGGCGCTGGAGATAATGCTAGACTTTCATCCGCTACATTGTGTCATAATGTGCGAAGCAAGGGCAGCTCTAGCCCGACTGGAAAAAGCATCAGACCATGACGTGGCACATGGGAGAGGTCACACAGAGATAAGGCATGTGGATGACATCTTAAAAATGCCAACAGACCACATGACCACCAGGTATATCTTTCGCAAGAACTTCGAGATTGTCATCAAAGATCGAAAGGAGCTTGAGGAAGAGAACGCACCACCACTCTGTAGAGCGAATGAGCTGATCTGGTATATAGACAGAGAATATTTGGATCAAAGTGGCCTGATTTAAACGCTCAAACTTCGTTGTCGGATAAAGTAAAATTTCTTGGGGTTATCCTAGACCCAGGCTTAACTTGGAACCGACACCTTCAACATGTTATCAAGAAAGCAGAGATGACCTTCATGGTTGCCAAACGCACTTACGGCACTAAATGGGGCCTTGTACCCAGCATGGTACACTGGCTGTACAAAATGGTTGTCATTCCCAGGATCACATATGCATCTCTGGTATGGTGGCCAAAGATCAGACAATCCTCTGCTATGCTAAAACTAAGCAAGGTCCAAAGACTTGCATGCATTGGCATTACAGCGGCGCTGGAGACAATGCTAGACCTTCCTCCGCAATATAATGTGCGGAGCAAGGGCAGCACTAACTTGACTGGACAAGCATCAGACCATGACGTGGCACATGGGAGAGGACACACAGAGATAAGACATGTGGATGACGACATCTACAAAATGCCAACAGACCACATGACCACCAGATATATCTTTCGCAAGAACTTCGAGATTGTCATCAAATATCGAAAGGAGCTTGAGGAAGAGAACGCACCACCACTTAGTAGAGCGAATGAACTGATCTGGTATACAGACGGATCAAAAAATAAGCTCGGCACCGGAGCGGGAATATACAGCAAGTCGAGCAAATATGAAGGAATCGTCTCGCTAGGAAAATACGCCTCGGTATTTCAAGCAGAGGTCTATGCAATACTTGTATGAGCAAGGGCATATAATATGAGAGCCTACAACAACAGGCAGATCAGGATCTACAGTGACAGTTAAGGCACTTCAGAGCTATAGGGTGACATCTCGGCTAGTATGGGAATGCGGCGAAGAACTTGGAAGACTGGCGACTCGGTACAGTGTAACACTGGAGTGGGTCCCAGGTCACAAAGGAATCGCTGGCAACGAAAAAGCTGACGAAGTCGCAAGAACAGGATCGTCAACTCTGATGAATGGACCCGAACCAGCTGTGGGCATTCCCAGATGCTCAACTAGGTCATGGTTAAAAGGGTTGGCAAAAGCACAACACAATAAACACTGGAAGAATACGCCCAGGCAAACACATGGGAAGAAATTCATAAAAGAACCATCAGAAAAAGTAGCAAAAGAACTGCTCTCAATGAGCAAGAGCAAACTACCCACCATAACGGGGCTATTTAGGGGACACTTTCCCACAAAGGAGCATCTGAACAAAATAGGGCTGTATAACGGAGAGCTTACATGCAGAAGATGCCAAGAGGATACCGAAACAGCTCTGCATATACTATGCAACTGTGAGACGCTGGACCACTGGAGGCAGAAACTGTATGGTGGACCCCAAAGGACTCCAGAAGACTTCTACAACCAGCAAATATCCTGTATAAGCTAATACAGGGAACGGATTGGCTGAATAGGCTGTAGTCAGAACACTAGGAGGATCCACAATAAGACCAGGAGGCTGGAGATGGTGCCGGCGAAGGGAGGGCTTTTTAAAAAAAACAAGAAAATATGGAGAGCGAAAATGTTATCGAATAAAAAGAGAGGTAGGACCAGAAAGACTTGGGATGAGATAATAGGGGAAATATTACAGCGGAATGGAAAAACTTGGATGGAAGCTAAGAAACTGGCTACTGATGGAACAAAAATTCTCATTAAATCCTAAATTTTGGTACCGCTCAGGCTCTCCAGGTGGCACTATTCTCGCACGTTTAGAGTGCCCATGCCCTGACTTGTTGGACGTTCCCCAAGTCTAGATTTATTGAAATATCGGATAAAAGCTTCGTTTTAACTTTTTTTGATAAGCGAAAAGCTGATTCGTAATCATCGTAATTATGAGGGAGTAGGAAAATCCCGCTCTTGAAAGCAATTTCGGTTTGCATTTTCCATTTTCGTCGGGAAAAAATTGGTAATATAGTAATAGTAGTCCAATTATCTTTTATTTACGGTAATGATCTACGAAATTTACATACTTTTCCATTCCGGTTTGCATAATACAGCCGGTACTTCTAAATGAAAATAAATTACAGACCAGGACTCATTTTTTTCAATTTTAAAATTAGAAATAATTAGAAAAAAAATGGCAATCAATAGACCGTTTTTACGAGAGACATGTATCAATATTTCAAGGTCTATCTTTATAAAAACTCGACTAAAAATAAAGGACATTATTCCAAAAAATGCAAATTCCAACTACAGTATTCGCAAGCTAACTTGATGTCCTTGAAATTACCAACTAAGAGAGACAGAGTAATAGTGCCCTGCCTACTCGGCTGCTATTGGTGGTTAACTGGGACCTAAAAGATCTATTGTGCCCCCTTACTTCTACTCAGTTTCTGAGAAGAGTCTCAGAAACTAGTAGTTCCTTTAGTCCTATTTCCCGGAGAAATTTTAGGATGTCTGCAGGCTTCAACTTAGGTAAATGTTCCTCTTTTATCCAGTAGTCTCCCAGGTGCTGTGCTCTAGGATTCTGAAGTGCTATGCAGTTGGAAAGTATGTGGATGGAGGTTGCTTCTTCCATTCCACGAAATCTGCATTTTTCGTCCTCCACTATTTTGAGCTTTTACAGGTGCCCATTCAGACGACAATGTCCCGTTAGGATCCCTCTTAGCGCAGTTTTACTTTGACTTATGCATTCATTTGATCTCAACAGGTTGTAGTCACCCAGAAGAGTCTTTGATTGTATAAGCCCTACTAGATCTTTCCAATGGTCAGATCATCTCTTTTTCTTGGCTTTACCTATTTCTTCCAATATTACATTGGAGCTGATTCCGCAAAAGGGTTCAGGCCCCCAGAAAGGTATTTCAGTCCCCCTTTTTGCTAGTTCATCTGCCATTTCATTTCCTTCTATTCCAGTGTGTTCTGGAATCCATAGTAAGGTGACTATATTGTTCTCGCCTAGTTCATTGAGTTTGTCTAGGCATTCCCACACCATTTTGGAACTGATTACACAAGAGCTCAGTGCTTTAATAGCTGCTTCTCTATCCTTTGTCTTTTGTATCCTTTATCAATATTGAACTGGGCGCACTTTCTTATGGCGTGGATTTCCGCTTGAAAGATACTTAAGGTTTTTCCCAAGCTTTCTGAGTGTTTGTTTCCTGGCCCGAACACTCCTATCACAGTTCCTCCTATTGCTTTTGAGCCATCTGTGTACCATTGAATGGCATTCTTTCCAAGTCTAGTAATGGTATTTGGATCCCATTCCGTAACGAATTTCTTTGAAAAGTTATATTTTTTCATCATACCGTCTTGCGTCCCAGGTTGTCTGATTTCTAAGAAGTGAGTCTGTATCTTGTTCTTTCTGCAACGCTTTCCACCACCGCTTTGCTTCGAACCTTATCAGGTGTTATTGTTTCTGCTTTGTACAATAAATTGTTTGTAAAAATATCAGCCGTTAATGAAGGCACGGCACTGTTTACAGTTATCGGAAGGGCGGCGTCAACAGCTCCCTAGAAAGCATTTAGGACATCAAGTTAGCTGGCGAATACTGTATCTACAGGTCAATTTTTGAAACCAACCAAGTAATCTGACCTGGGAATTTGTTATTTATTGTTATTATTGCAATTATCTTAAATTAACTGAATTGTCTTCACCAGTAATTCCGTATAGTGGGCTAGTACGGCTCTGAACGGTTTTGGCATACTCTTCAGTACTATAAATCAAGTACTATAAGTACACCTATTTGCATTCGAAACAGATAATTACTTACAATTTATGATTTTTGAAACGTGTTTGCTTTAAAAATCGCCAGAAGTTTTGCTCGTATGTTAGTTTGTTATTAAAAAAAAGAAAAGTCTCTTGACATCTTTTGGTAGCTCTCCGGGGAGTCGAACAAGTATTCAGAAATACAGAGGGCACTGTTTGTTGTGACTGCCAATGGCTTAGACACAACAACAAATAAAAAATACTTAAGGTGTGACCGTATCGTAAATAAAGTAAAAAACAAGAACCCACGGGGGTTTGGTCACATTTTATACAGGGTGAGTCTAAATTTATAGTGATTTTCAAACATAGATAGTCAACGAAAACGACATATGCGACAATGTTATTAAAATACTTAAAATGTATAACATTTTTTTAAATTAATACCTCATTACCGATGTGATACATCATTATGGCTGTTTTATTTTTGGTAGATTTGATCTTTCACCAAATATTCACTAACGACGTGAATCCTTAAACCAGAAATTCGCGAAAAAATTAGATACATTCATATGCCACGGTGCACTGGAGTGAATGCAGCTAAATTTCGGCTTAGTTTTAGACCGTCAAGGGGGAGAAGTGTGCAACGCGGGTGTTTGAAAGAGTTCGCAGAGCCCGTTCCTTTATCCCAGCTAAATAATATATCAATTATGGCGCGAAATAGGTTTTTTTATCATTATGACAATGCGAATGCCTTCTGTATCTGTAGTGTAGGCCACATATGACCCATTGTACATCCTCCCGAGGAGTTGTCCTCCTGGGTCATCGTCCATCCTGTCCTTCCCAGGAGGGTGAACAGGTCACTAGGAGACATCTCCTTTATATGGGCAGGTGTAGGCAAAGACTCACCGAACACACACTCTCTTATTGACGAGAACTCCGGACACTCGCCTGACAGTTTCATCTTCCAGTTCACACATCCTGCATAGATGTGTGTCCACTAGCCTCATAGTATGAAAGTTTGACAGTGGCCAGTCAGAAATCCTACTGTTAAACGTAGGTTATTCCTGGTCATCGTCAAATATTTCTTCGACGCTAGCTTCCCAGGGTCGCCCAGGGTGATCCTGGCAAGACTGCATCCTTTGATTCCATCCCATCTTAAGGGATTGAGCATGGGTGTAACGTTTGGCTAGTTCCGCAATTGTCGAAGTCACTGGGTCCTAAAATTTTTAGTCTAGCCGCTTCCCTGGCTGAATAATCGGCAATGCGATTACCTTTACTCCTGTAGTGCCCTTTAACCCACCTCAGGATAATATTGTTCGTTAATTAAATCTTGGTGGCACTCTAGATAATAGCCCCGATATAACACGTTGTCTGTTCACAGCTAATAGGGATTGTCTACTATCAGTGCAGATTGTTATGTTTTTGCCAGAAATTCCTTTTCTGGTTAGTTCTTTTGCGGCAATTGAAATACCTGTTAGTTCTGTTTGAACCACGCTGGTATTGTTTCTCATTCCCCACTTAATCATTAGGCTTAGTGCTCTGGAGTAAACTCCACATCCTGAACCCTCTTTCATTTTTGAGCCATCTGTATATTATGCGTTTGAAAAAGCTTACTACCCCATCAAATTATTATTTTTCAAACTGACAGTTTCAGTGGATTCCTTGGGTTGTATTTAGATGTAGAGGAAGGTTGCCTAAATCGTACCACTTTTTACAATTTATTTATTTTCTACCTTATATTAAATCCCTGTGCAAAAGCACCATAACCCTAAGAAGTATTGGTTACTTAGACAGGTTAATCTAATTCCTAGTCACTAATATTGTGGTAATTTGTGCAAGGTAATACACTTTTTCTCATGTGATGCAATCGGTACGATTTAGGAAACCATCAATTAGCTCCAAAACAGGAAATCGTTCACAATAACTTAGATAGCAACCGCACACGCACCAAACTTTGTCTCGCCACTACTACCAAGCACTAGTTGCTAGTAGCGCCGCACGAGCGCTGTAGTCACTCTATTTCTAATTCAAATTAAGGTGGTACGATTTAAGGGGCAGTACGACTTAGGCGACTCTCCTCTATAGAACAGTATTTTATTTCAACTAGGTTTGCTTTCATCATAACTATTTGCTGAATGACACCTAGAATTTCAAATAAAAATAATCTTCCTGTATTTGTCAAACCTGAATAAAATGGAAACGAAATTAAACTTGGAACTAGCAATTTCTTGGAAACATACTTTTTATTTGGTAGCACACGTGAAACTTTTATGTTTCAATCAAAATTTTTATGAGTAGACATATACCTACTCGTTCGTCATACCTGTACGTGTATTTGGTTGAAACATAAAAAGAAAAAGTGAACATCTCGTTCCGGTTAGACGCTGAAGGTAATTTAGCGAGAAGCGTCGCGACGGCGACATTTAGAACCAAATGTCCTTTGCAGATGTCAATTTAGGGTTGAAGACAACTTATAAAAGTTTTATTTAAAGTGTGGTATTAAATATATATTGCCATGTCCAAACACATTTAAAAGATAACGTCTTTGCTCATATCACTCCTCCCAATTTAACTCCATAAATAATTGTTATCCGTTACTTTTTAGTCATTCCATAACAACACTGCATACATTAGTTGAATCACCATAGAGTGAGGCATAAATGTCGCATGCAGAATGCCAATAAAATTTGAAAAGAAGCGAATTTCGACGAAATACATAAATATATTTATATGCGTTGCTGGCGAATTTTAAAAATATCCCTACGACTGATTTACGCTAACCAAATACTCGACAGACACATTCGAATGACATGCAAATGCACAACAAGGTCTTCGCCTAGTGATATGATCAGTAAGCAATAACTCAAGTCTGACTCTAATGGTTTTTCGCAACACTCACTTTCAATCCTACACGAAATCTTTGTCTTGTATTACCGATCTTATTGGCAGCTTGTAGAGACAGAAAATTGTTTTTGCAAATTAAGAGCTTGTTAAAGACGATGTAGGGGGAGACCATAAAGAATAACGACTCATGATTTATGTTAAAGCTAGTAAGTTATATTTTGTTGAAAAATTATAATTTAGTAGACTCCGTTTCATATAAGAAGAATCCTCTATAAGTTGCAGTCGTATGCGCAAAGAAGCTGCCAACTAGCAAAATGGAATTCTAAGAGGACTGAATTGTTGTATAACAATCGAATAGCTTTGTTTTAAGGACTGTTTGGTTTTATTAAGCCTTTGGTTGCGATAATTTTGTTTTTTAAAGAAAATTGTTGTATTAAATGATTCTATAGTGACTTTTACAATATATGCTATAACGCATTATACGATCATTTCTTTTAAAATGATATAATACCTTATAAGCAAGTTTATACAATATCAAAAATATCATTTTATAAGACTTTTATACCTATTGTATAAGAGTTATGTAATTTACTATTTCACTAACAGCTACAACATTATAAAATAGTTTTTTAAGCTTGTTTTATTGAAGCTGTATAATGTTGTGTAATAAATATTGTATAGCATTCAATTGCGTTGCATTATAAAACACTTTTTAGTTGTATAGTGCCTGAATATTCTTCGTTATATAACAGTTATCGTATATCGCTCCATTTTACAATAAAATATTGTTTAAGGCATTTCGTCGGGATAAAATTGTTGTATTATTAATCGTCATGTTTAAATAAACAATTCTTGTACCGCTATCGCCGCCATTATGAGCAATTGAGTTAAAAACTTTCAAATATTGAAAAATGTGACTTTATCATTATTTAGAGAATTATATTGTGAAAGAATTATCCACATGAAGTTATAAACTATTAAAATCATAAAAAAAATATTTTTATTTTAGGATATTCTATTTTATTATTTTTTCAAAGTATCTACTTGAAACTTAACCAGAATTGAAGCGCTTCATTTTCTTGCCGAATATATACCTATAATCTTTCAGCAAAATTTGCGGCGCATCAAAATTTGTGCAATTAAACCATCGAAATAAAATTATAATGTTTACTATCGATGTCCGCCCAAGCGGCCCAAGTCGTTTTGATAAGTCTTCATTTCTTCTGATATTCTTCACTAAAAAATGAAATTCTTCTATAAACTGCTAGATGACAAAATGTTTCCATTGTGCTCGAAATAACAGCATTATAAAAAAATATATTGCATTATACAACCTTTTTGTAAGGCTTTCATAGTGCCGCTTCAATCCCATTTTATAGATGTGACTACATGACACACTACTTTATCTTTTTATAGTAGTTGTATAAATTGATTATAAAACAGTCGAGTAAGAGTTGTATAAACTTTTAATAGAACTGTTATACAACCAAACAGTTGTATAAAAGTGGGCTCTTTTTAGTTGTATAAGGATCATTTAATTGTTTTGTGGACAGTTATAAGAATTTTAGTATCCTATAAGATATATCTTGTAGCTGTTTATACAAACCTTAAAGAATTTAAATTGCTACTTGGGTGCACATAACAATATCTGAACATCAATATCGGTCGGAGCCTAAGGCTAGTACTATAGTCTGTACACTTTGAGATAATGTAATGAATCTGCCAAAACCTAACTTCCTCCCGATGTTTCTATCACAATTGGCTTGGTGTTTCTGCTGTAGATAATCCAGTCAAATTTTTCCAATGGATTCCTTTTCCACATTAAATAGTATTTGATCGCCTCTATAACCAGTACCTCGTCTGATCCCAATCTTATCATGCAGGTCATACCATTCAACAAAGACATACTCACAGCTTTTGTTTTCTCTTATTCCGTTTAATCATTACTTCCAAATAAAATCCGTAAGATGAATAAGACAGACTTGTGCCATTTTGACGGGAGACAAAAGGATATGTATTTAGTTTCCAGCGATTCTAAAAAGTTTTTCACTAGCGAACTTATGAATAATGAATAATAAGAAGCAATTTTCCGGTATTTTGCATCCTCAAGCAAAAAAAAATGGTACTTAAATTGACTTTTGACTATATAAAAAATAATTTAAATATATTCAACACGTGTGCAACAAAATAAAAAAATTCATGGAATTATTTTTAATTGAAAGGTATTTTCGACACCATCTACGGTCCTGTCTACCAATTAAAATTGTTACTTATTATTTATGAGATGACATTTCATCTAACACCTCGCATCAACAGGCTACACTTTGCGTCTCTTGTTTACAACTGACTGGAAAGTGTTGTGTGTATATGTGTAAGTTAACATCACCATTGGTTATTTTAGTTTCGCGTTCCATGTGTATTGAATCTCTCGTATTGCTTTCTTTGTCTTTTTTCTTCTTCTTTTTTTGGTTTCCGTTAAATGTTAATATGAGTATTTGTTCTGGCGAGATTATAGTTTATTTATATGTCTGTCTCTGCTTTAATAAAGGTTTTTGTCGGATGTGTTGTGATAAAAAGGAAAATTGATTCGAATACGTTTACAATAAGTCTTTAATACATTGTTCCAAGATATAACTTTGATACCTTCCACTGTTTTGCAGATACCCTGTATAGTAAAAAAATTTTTTTTCAAATGAGGCCATTATTATACTAAATCCAGGGACCAGAACGTGAACTCTATAACAGAATAGAAAGGACGTTTCTTTCTATGTTAGGAACACAAAACAGTCTAACCCACAAAACAGAATAAAGGTTGGACTGTTTTGTCTACTATTGTTGGACTGTTTTGCCTACGCTCACCCTCCCTACTCTACAGATACAGATAAGTACATTTGGCAACAGCGGTTAAAATAGGGGGCACTGAACACACGCCCATCGCTTACTGCGCACAATTATTCTTCTCTCTCTTTCAAGTAGTTTTTCTCATATTCTCCTTGTCGTACTTGTGTAAATCGTATGTCTCGAATAAAATTTTCGCGATCTGTATGAATAACTAACCAACTTGACGACATTATAATACTTTTTTTTCTATTATACGGGGCATTTAAAAATTCATATTTGAAGTTTGTTCTCAGCCACATAAGTTAATATTTACAATAATTAAAATTCCGAAAATTCATCAAAAAAATCCAATCTGCATAAAAATAGGTGCGAAAATTTTCTTCTACCTTATTGCGTTTTATAGTGGTCGTTAAACCACGACCCTGAATAATGAAAAACTACGAGGAAACCCACTCCAACACTCTCTATATCCAGTCTCCAGAGCATTAAACAAATAAAAAATCCTCTCCTATTTCTTATTTCGTAATGGCGAAGGGCTGACGAGTCTTGTTGGTTAATGTACATACACAACACGACAATTTTCTTCGCCTCTACCGACACGAATACAAAAATGTAGAACTTGGGGTTTCCTTAAACGAGCTCATTCCCACTGGCGGATGGAGATTAGATTTGGGCCCGCTTTTCTATGTTTCTCCATGTATTTTGTTGCAGCCACAAAGAATTTCAAATACGTAATGGATAACAGTAACAAGAAATGTACGGGGGAGCTTCGATCAGTTTACAAAAACAATGAAAATATACGAGAGGAGTTTGGAAACTTCATAAATTTGTATTAAAAAAAATTCTTCATTGGATACATTTATTACAGCAAACCTGCAACGTCCCTAGACCTTTCAAAAAAAATGTTTCTTCTTGCTCTGCAAACCAGACCTCCACAGCTTTTATTACCTCCTCGTTGGAAAAAGATTTACGACCTTTTAAACTTTTTTTCAGTTGAGGAAAGAGATGATAGTCGGACGGAGGCAAATCTGGTGAATAAGGGGGGTGTTCTAGTAAATCAAACCCTAAATCACGAATTTTTTGCATCAAAAATAATTGCAATGGAAATGAAATATTTAAGGAGAATAGCTGGAAAAACGAAATGGTACAAAGTAAGGAACGAAGAAATCAGAAGCATAACTAATCAAGACCCAATAATATCAAATATTAAAAAGAAACAATTGTACTGGTTTGGCCACCTAGTAAGAATGAAGCAAGATAGAATAGCGAGAAAAGTAATGGAAATGGAAATATAGAGAAAAAGACAAAGGGAAGATCCAGGAGGAAATGGATAGACCAGATTGAAGAAATTGGAAAGAACAAAGGAAAGTCATTAGTAGAGATGAAGGCATTAGCCAGGGACAGAAAAGAATGGAAAAAATGGGTACAGGGAGAACTCCAATCCGACGCCTGAGAAGGCATAAGGAAGGATAAGAGAAAGAAAGAAAGTATTTATTTCAATACATGTGTTATTATTCTCAAAACATTGAAAAAAAGTAAAAAAAAAACATTAACTCAATATGTTGAAACAAACTTTTTAAAGCTTAAAAGGTTATTAAAATTCCAGTTTAAATCATTGTCACTTCTGTTTCCAAACACTAATGACGGCTTATGAGTATTTCAATTTTAATTTAATGGGAATTTTAACTGTTTTTCGAATGCTTGTTCAATGATGGTTCCTTATAGATAAAAAAACAACTTAAACATTCTTCAGTAGATTCTTATCAGTGAATACGTTTTATTTTAAAATACCTTTGAATATTTAAAGGACCGTGTCACATTTATTGTTTATTCCTTACGTCTATAAAGCAGCGTTGCCAGACGTCACTTGATATTTTTCACAGCATATTTTTTACCTTCGACCCTATCCCTTTAAAAATTGAACTAGATACCGAAACATTCTAATTCATAAGCTCAGGATCGCTCATCAATCTTGCGTGCGCTTTAGTTTCTCGGATTTCTTGTAGTGGAGCCTTAAAAAGATTGTTTCAAAATGGTCTAATAAATCACGGAGTGTCACTAGCAAACATACGCTCAGAAAAATATTTTCTATTGAAATAAAGTATCAAGTATTTCAACAAAAAAAACTCGATTATCTACTAGTATTCTTAGAAAATTATTTTATCTACGACCACCTTCAAAATTAGTCATTTACGAACAAAAAAAATGTGTGAAATCATACATTATACATAGGTATGCTAAAAAGCGTGCGTAAATGAACAAAGCTTTTTATATACAGTGCGTCCATAAAGTAACGCATAAATTCATTATTAGCTAAATAAACAATAATATTAAAAATTCCCGAAACAGGTCAATTTTTGATTTTAATTTACTGTTTTTTCAAATTATAATGTCATTTACAGGGTGAACAATCTTCGTGTGATGACGTCATCGCCATTTTTTTTAAGTGGAACACCCCAATTTTTTTTCGATTTCCGGATTTCCCTTGATGAGCTGATTCCAAAAATGTTTAACACTTTGTTTCAAATTGGTACAGGGTGGAAAAAAATACAAAAATTGTAATTACATAATTATGAAATTACTGTGATTTACTACCAAAAAGAAACAAAAGAAAATTTACAATAAATGTTCAAATTGTTCTCCATTGACTGCTAGACAATGACAGAAACGGACATTACATTCTTCTTTAACATTTTGTAGCATAGCGGGTGTTATGTTCTGCATTTCTTGCCTGATTCGGTCTTTTAGATCACGGATATTGTCAGGTCTGTTAGTATAAACTTTAGATTTTAAATAACCCCATAAAAAGAAGTCTAATGGGGTAAGATCAGGGGATCTAGCGGGCCATTCCACTGTTCCCCTTCTTCCTATCCACCGTTGTGGAAAGGTCCTGTTTAAAAACTCGCGCACAGTTACAGCGAAATGTGGCGGTGCACCATCCTGTTGAAACCAGATTCCACGGTCTAGATTGTTGGGTATATGAATATCAGGAAAAAGCTGGATCAGATCAGGAATCATTGTATTTTGTAGGAAATCCAGATACAATGCTCCTGTTAAATTTTCGTCAAAAAAATATGGACCAATAATTGTATTTCTCACAATACGTTGATTTTTTGTGGTCTTTGCGTATGGCATTCTTGTATCCAGTGTGGATTTTCATCAGACCAATAACGGGTGTTTTGCCTATTAACATGCCCGTTCAAATAAAACGTTGCCTCGTCCGAAAATAAAACGTTGTCAGTGAAATTATTTTGGTTCATCATATACTCGCAGAATTCAGTTCTTCGGTCAAAATCGTCTTCAGACAATTCATGGATAAGTCGTACTTTATAAGGATGGTATTTTACCTTTTTAAAAATGTTTGCTACTGAAGACTTTCCAATACCTAAATCCCTAGATAATCCTCGCACTGTGCAGTGTGGATTTTCTATTGCCGACAAAATTATGTCTTCTTGAATATTTTCATTAATTTTTGTTCTACTGGGCTTTGGTGCATCCCTCACATGTCCTTATTCTCTGTATTTTTGCTCTATTCTGCTTACAGTAGATTGTGAAATGGGTTCACGATCTGGGTGCATCTCATGAAATAATCTACATACCTCTTGTTGACTCCGCATCCTGTCGCCAATACCAATCATCATTAATATTTGAATCCTCTCACTTTCGGTTAACCGCATTTTGTTAAAGAAGTTGCAAAATTATAATATGATAAATTTCTTTGTAGATAGTTTTCACATAAACGTACCTTGTTTACAGAGTTAACAATAACAGAAATGTACTTCAACGTTGTTGACAGTTTTTACCGGCAAATGATAAAAAATGACAGAAAAAAATTTCAAACAATAAAAATTTTAGTCGGGGGGCTTGGATCACTAAGCTGTTAAATACAATGTTAAAAATTATACGGGGTGTTTAAAGTAGTAGTAAGTAAATACGTAATTTCATTTAATGTGTTTATTACGTTTATTCTTTTATTTCTTATTTTGTAGGTAATTTAATTTTTTTTATTTTCCTCCACCCTGTACAAATTTGAAACAAAGTGTTATACATTTTTGGAATCAACTCATCAAGGGAAATCCGGAAATCGAAAAAAAATTGGGGTGTTCCACTTAAAAAAAATGGCGATGACGTCATCACACGAAGATGGTTCACCCTGTAAATAACATTATAATTTGAAAAAACAGTAAATTAAAATCAAAAATTGACCTGTTTCGGGAATTTTTAATATTATTGTTTATTTAGCTAATAATGAATTTATGCGTTACTTTATGGACGCACTGTATATATAGATATGATATTTTTAATACGATAATAAAATAAAATATTAAAAATTCAACTGTGAACGATATGATACGATAAGTGAACGATTTAAAGATAAATAATACGATAAGTGAAAGATATGTACGACAATAATAAGATAATTGCTTCAACTACTGTCCAAACTTCCAAGTTTCAAGATTTATTGATTCGACCTTGCACAATTATGCTCTGTATATTTCTTTGTTTCCCTACGTCCTCACGTTTAAGTTCACATAACGAAAATTTTATTAGAAATATGAAAGCTCCGCAACATGTAGGTAGCCAAGCGGTCCAAGCGGATTTTGATTCACGTACTACTCTATAAGCTTCGTCAGTACTGAACTGGGAGACCGCCGAGACCGGCGAGCGTTGTATCAACAATGGAACGGCACGCGACTACCGAAGCAGAGAGACAATGTCAGTCATAGAAGGATAGAAAAGCGAGCGATGGATTTTTATCCGATATTTTAGTGGTAGCAACCGAATTTCAATAAGGAATTGTACGGTGATAAGTAATTTGAGAATTCTGAGATTTTTATATAGTATTCATAAAGCTTCAAATTAGACTTCTTATCAATTAGTTTTTCCATTTAATCCATACTTAATTCTTTACAAGGGCTCAAAACTTTGCTTAAAATGTGTAATTATCTCATGATTCGTATTTTTTTCAACAAAATTTGGTTAGCATTTCAAAGTTTTTATTCGATGAGAACTCTAAGTTCAACATTAATCTACATGATATATTTTTTTCTTAATTTTCAATACATCCATTACCTCAATATTCTTTGCCAAAAATACTTCGATATTTTGTCAAATCGCTGCCGATAGATTCCCCTTAAACAGGCCACACACGTTCGGATGCCAATTTTGTTGCCTCTCACAAGAAATTAAAATTAACCTTATCGTTTCATGGTTCACAGGAAAAAGAAAGCTTATTCTTACTACTGGCTATTAAATTGAACCATGCGATGAGCAATCGACATACGTTGCATATCCTTTTCTTGTTCACATGCTCCGCTTCGAAAAAGAATTTACATATTGGTAGTGTGTTCTTAATTTCTCTCTCTATAGGAGAGAAGAATTGAAATATTTGACCAATATCAGTGTATACTGATCCTCACCAACGGAGATTATCCGTCGCACATTAAATGTAAAAATTTGCCTTTCAGGTTCTCGACGAGAATCACTTGTTGGTAAGGAAAAAGGACTGGCTACTCGCCGTCCGGTAGATATTTAAATATTCCAATGATGGTGGCCATATATAACGTTACAGGGACTTTCACACCCAAAAGCGTGCGTAAATGACCAATGCTTTCTCTTTTTTAGCTAAGTAATTATCTAGTTGCCATGAATTTAGTCGTTTGTTGTATAAACTTTTGTGCTGTCAGTAAATTTCACAGAAGTGTCAGTTATATATTTTCTGTTATATTTAAAATTTAAATTACACTTATTTTAAATGGAAGAATCTCGAGAAGAACGCATTTCTTCGGATTGCACACCACCTGAAATTAGAATTCGTTGTGTACAAATATTTGTTTAGAAAAAAATTATTTTTATGTTTTTCAACCCTTTCAGAGCACATTTTTAAAAAAATTTTCTTCATGTGGTCGTAGATAAAGTTTTGTAGGACACTTGTGCGTGAAGTACTTTTACACACTCGTTGCGAAAAAGGCACTCGCTACGTTAGTGCCTTGCATTTTCGCAACTCGTGCGCAAAAGTATAACTATTATCTGGAAATTCAACTTTTTAAGTTGCACCAAAAACTCTGGACATCCCGTAAAAGAGCACTCCTACAATGATCATGTTTCTGAGTGTGACACAGACCAGTGCGGTAGTTATTTCCATGACCATTAACCAGTTTACTTTATCATTTCAATCTTTTCTCACTGCGACATGTCAGACTTGATTATGAGACACTCTTAGTTATCATAATTTATTTTTGGGCGGGCGTTACTAGTTATATTTCTTGTTTCGGATCATTTTTCAACGTTCACGTAGTCAGATTAAATGCATTAAAAAAATTAGGGACATGTAACGCCGAGATAAAAAAAAATATCAACTTATAGATCGTCAATATTTGATAAAAATTGTGTTTTAAAGTCATTAAAAACATACAGAGTTCGGCAAAAGTCCGGGTCCGGACAAATATCGAAGAAAATATACATTTTTTGGAAAATATTTTTGTACCACAAATTTCACTCTAACTTAAACTATAATTTGAAAATATTTTGAAATATACAGGGTGGTCCAATAAAGTGTGGCGTATCAAAGTTATATTTTTTCTCATGGAACACCCTATATTTTATTGCATTTTCTGATTGCCCCTAAAAAATATAATACTTCTTCATGATGGTTCCCTATACCTAAATACAGAGGGTTCCGAGTTATGCTGACTTTTTTAAAAATGTGAATATTTCGAAAAAAATTAATAACTCATTGATATAACAAATTCTAGCAAATTTTCTCCTGCATCTAAATAGTTGGACATTCGTTGAATGTATTCCACTATTGAGTATTAAATATCTCTTAACAGGGTGTTCAGAATTTTCAGCTTCATTATTAGATCATTCAATGTGCAGTATTAGGCTTATTTTAAATGGAACACCCTATATTTTAATGATTTATCATATTCCAAAAATTGTCCTCCTCCGAATGGTATGAGGGTGTCCTATACCTAGGTATTATACTTTTCGTGCAATTCACAATTTTCTTAAATTTTATGCTAAATCGATTTTAAAACATCTGCAATTCTCTCTAAATTTCAAGCTAATGATCTTGGCATAGTTGTTGTAAGAAACCAAATAGATCACGTTTTAAGCTTCCAGAAAATATAGGGTTTTGCTATCCTATACCGGGTGGTTAAAAAGAATAGCCACTCTCACATCAAAATCACTATCCACTTAGAGACATTTTATGAAATAACAAAAAACAAAAAAATTTCACACAATACCTACGAGTGTTATGTTGAAGATTGGTTCAATTATTATTTTTTAGAGTATTAAAATACAACATGAATAAAAACGGAACTATCAACAAACAACTAAAAATAATAAACTTTTAGTTTTTTCTTATTTCATAAAATGTCTACGTGGATAGTGATTTTTCTGTGCAAGTGGCTATATCTTTTTAACCCCTCGGTATAGGATAGCAGAGCCCTTTATTTTCTGGAGGCTTAAAATGTGATCTATTTAGTTTCTTACAACTATTCCAGGATCATTAATTTGAAATTAAGAGAGAATTGCAGATGTTTCAAAATCAATCTAGCAAAAAATTTAAGAAAATTGTAAATTTCACGAAAAGTATAATACTTAGGCATATGACACGCTTATACCATTCGAAAGAGGACATTTTTTTAGAATATGATCAATTATTAAAATACAGGGTGTTCCATTTAAAATAAGCCTGATACTGCACATTGAATGATCTAATAATGAAACTGAAAATTCTGAACACCCTGTTAAGAGATATTTAATACTCAATAGTGGAATACATTCAACGAATGTCCAACTATTTAGATGCAGGAGAAAATTTGCTAGAATTTGTTATATCAATAAGATTAATTTTTTTCGAAATGTTCACATTTTTAAAAAAGTCAGCATAACTCGGAACCCTCTGTATTTAGGTATAGGGAATCATTATGAAGGAGTATTGTATTTTTAGGAGCAATCAGAAAATGCAATAAAAAATAGGGTGTTCCATAAGAAAAAATATAACTTTGATACGCCACACTTTATTGGACCACCCTGTATATTCCAAAATATTTTTTAATTATAGTTTAAGTTGTAGTAAAATTTGTGGTATAAAAAGATTTTCCAAAAAATTTATATTTTCTTCGATATTTGTCCGGTCCCGGACTTTTGCCGAACTCTGTATACAGGGTGTAACAAAAAGGCAGGTCATAAATCATACCGCACATATTCTGGGGCTAAAAATAACTCGATCCAACACAAGTTACCCTAGTACAAATGTGCATGCGAAAAAAGTTACAACCCTTCGAAGTTACCAAATGAAAATTGATTTTTTCAAAAATTTCGACAATTGTTCGACATATTATAATGAAAGTTGACAAATGGCTTTCTTATGATTAGAGCATCTTAAAAAAAATTAAGGAATTATTGCACCCCGTTAAAAATTTATAGGAGTTGAGATCCCCTAAACCCCCCAAAATTTTTGTGAACGTTACAATTTAATACTTATTGTAGCACCATTATTCAAATACATTATTTTTGGAACTTTTTTCCCCTAGTACTTTTTACAATTATCAGTTTTTATCGAGATACGGCCTATTTTTCATTATGCTTCAAAAATTTCGAGTAACAAAAATTAAAGTCAATGAATTTTTAAGTTTTTCGAGGGTCCCAAATTTTTGATTGAATCTTATTTATTTACATATGTGTAGTTTTTATTATATGTTCGAAATGGCCCCCATTTTCTTGAATACACAGCCGGCAACGTTTTACTAACGAAAACCGAATGCCTTCTGACGATATCTAATTGCAGCCTCAAGGATTCCTTTTTTCGCATGCACATTTGTACTAAGGTAACTTGGGTTGGATCGAGTTATTTTTAGCTCCAGAATATGTGGTATAATTTATGACCTGCCTTTTTGTTACACCCTGTATGGGGTGGAAAAACAAAAAATCGTCTATCCCAGCGCACGGCACTGATTTGTGTTTAATTCAAAACCTCGCGCGACTGTCAAAACGTATTTTTGTAATGCAAAAACTGATTTCTATCGCTAAAGATCTTTTGAAATCGGAAGCAGACTACCAGACGCTCCTTTAGTTAAGAGATCTTTACTCCACAAATATGTACTATACTTTTGCTGGAATTTTAAATAAAGCAGTTAGTGTGAGCTTCAACGTATAATCGGCTTAACTCTATTGTATGAAGTGCTATAATGACAATCGGATTTCTATTATAAGCCATTTTACCTGTATGAAGCCCTCATGGTTGCGGTTGACAACCATTAAATGAAAATTAGAATAAGAGTTTAGTTACGTTTAAACGCCTCCTTTAGAGAATTATATTTAATAAATATACAGGGTGTCTAGAAATTTTCGCGATTATCCCTCTAGAACTTCAGAAGGGTATGTGGAAAATCTAGGGGTAAGTACCCCAAACAGATTTACTGGATTCACCAAACAATGGTCACTTATTATGACTCAGCAATCTAGTGGACCAAAGGTTTGCAAAAGACAGCTAGAGCAAAGCTGCAAGGCTTGCAGCGTATAGCATGCCTGGCCATTACCGGAGCAATGTCATCCACACTAACGGCGGCTATGGAAGCCCTCCTGCAACTATTTCCTCTCCACATTCACTTGGAGAAGGAAGCTATGAGAGCGGCTCGTAGAATGCTGTCAGTGGAGAGGCAAATAAATGGAGAGACTATCATTTTTATGCTGACGATACCCAAATATACTGTTCTTTTAAATATGAAAATTTAACGGATTCTTCTAATTTAATCAATAATGATTTAAAAAATTTAGCTAAGACCTCATCCGTTCACCTACTGAAACTAAATCCTCTTAAATCGTCTGCTTTGCTATTCTGTAAGGATTCTGTGAGAGATGCTGTTCAAAACCAGATGCAATTAGAAATAGAATCTAAAATTATTCCTTTTAGCAGCAAAGGAAAAAGTCTGGGACTCGTTTTTGATAATAAGCTACGATTCAAAGACCATATTACCTCTAAATTGAAACTTTCATACTGTGGATTGAAAGCAATTTACCCACATAGACACTTTTTAGATGTTGACATAAAAAAAAAGTTATGCGAATCACTTATACTTTCCTTATTCGATCATTGTGACACGGTATATGGTTCATGTTTAGATGCTGTTGACAAAACTCGGATTCAAAAAGTCCAAAATTCGTGTATCCGTCTTATTTACGGCATTAGACATGGGTACCTATAGGGTATCCCATAAACTCAAAGATCTGAAATGGCTTAATATGCATAATCGCCGTAAATTGCATTTTGCTTCATTTATATTCAATATTATAAAGTTCAAAACCCCACCATACTTACATAAAAAAATTAAATATCGTACTGATGTCCATAATATAAATGTGAGACGAAAGCAAATGCTTACCATACCTCTTCACCGCAAAGAAATATTCAAACGAACATTTTCATACAATGTGGCAAAAGTTGCAAATAATTTATTAGAAAATAAACTTTTCAATGTCTTAATATCTCCAAAAAGCTTCAAAATGAACTATAAAAAATACCTATTTACTCTGTGATGCTGATACTATTGTCAGTTTCAATTTGTTTTTTTTTTCTCTTCTTTTTCTTGCACAATGACAACTATTTTATACATTTTAAAGTCCTTTCTCAATTTGTTTCTTTATTACTCTGATAAACAAGGTTACATGTATTTAAAACTAATATATTTGTTTTTCTCTGTATTAATATTGTATATGTAGTATTTTTGTTTTAAATTTTTACATTTCCTTTATTTCTTTTTTTTAGTTTTTGTTTTGTTTTTAAATAACAATTTATTAGCTAAAATCAGAATCAATAATTCCTGTGTGTAGTTAGAAATAATCTGGCTTTAGCAGAAGAACAGACATTTAAGTCCAAAAGACATAAATGAACTGAGCTAAAATGCCAATTACTCAATATACTAAATCGCATACATTATATTATATTTATTAATTTATTGCTGTATAATATTGGGTAATAAACGTATTTATTATTATTATTATTATTACTCTGAGGGATCACTCAGGATTGATGAGGGAAATACAAAATCACAAAATTTTTGGGATGCCCTCGGATATTTCTGTCACAAAACTTCACGTGGACCCTTTAAGGTCCTCATTCCCACGAGAGACCAATGGGATACGTGATTTACACTGACGGATCCAAAACCGGAAACTGGGCTGGAGCGGCGGTCTTCAGTAGGAAACCCAGAGTTGAAATCACTGCCAACCTGGGCAGGTACGCTACCGTCTTTCAGGCTGAAGTATACGCCATTAAACTGGCTGCAAGAGAGCTGATGAATCAACCTGTTGTAAGAAAGAACATACAAATCCTGTCAGATAGCCAGGCTGCTCTTAAAGCACTGAGCTCTAACAGGATAAAATCTAAGATGGTATATAACTGTCTACAATCCCTTGAAATACTAGGCAAGGAAAACAGAGTCATTTTGACCTGGTTCCCGCGCATCGAGGAGTGGAGGGCAATGAGGAGGCCGACACTCTGGCAAAAAGGGGATCAAAGAGTTTATTTATCGGACCTGAACCATTTTTTGGCATTGCGGAAAGCACTGCTAGATCAGCCATAGCTACTTGGACGGAGAGGAAAACCTACACGTGCTGGGCAGACACACCGCGTCTCTCTCACTCACAAAAAATAAGCAGATCCTGGAATGGAGTAGAACAAATCTTCGCATTCTGACGGGACTGCTTACAGGACATTGTAGACTAAATTACCACATAAAGAAGATGAGTCTGGTTCAGATCTCGGACTGTAGGTTCTGTAATTTGGAGGACGAAACTGCGGAGCACAAACTTTGCTCATGCCCAGCCTTGGGCAGGGTAAGGTACCTATCATATATTCGGTTTTAGTACCTTAGAACCGAAGGATTTCAAAAAAGTATAACCAAGTACAACTATAGACTTCGTCAGAAGCACAAGCTTGTGGGGTGAATTGTAGGCCCCACTCACATAGAACTTAACTACAGGTTTTTTAATATTTTTACAATAAATTTCATGTGATGCTTCGGACAATATTCAAAACTTCCCAAATGACACTTTGCAATGTATCATATATAACAGCTTCAAGCTGTACAATGGTCGTGATTGTTGGAATATTGATTAAAGCGAGAATAATAAAATTACGATAGAAATTTTAAGAATGTTTAAAACAATCGGCACACAATTAAGTCATGCGTGATCTTTTATTGGTCACAAATCACTGCTTTTCATTATAGAAATGCATATTGTTGAAAGTAAACGGCCTAAAAATATCTCTATAGGTACAGTTATTAATGCCCGTGGCACACGTGTTTTGCCAACTAAAAATTTTTACTTTCACATTCTTGCATACTAGAACTGATTCTGTATATTGAGTTCGCGAAATTTTTCCGAACAATTTTAATAGTTATTTTTGTATCTAGTGCGCGAAATGCTACTTTGGTGATCGAGAAAAAATAGTCGATCACCAAAGTATTTCGCGCATGAGGTGCAAACAAAATTTTTTCTACAAACGTCAAAAATATTGTTCTAAAATAAGTAACATGCTTAGCTTAATATGAAAAATAGTATTGAACTGGCTTAAACTGTTTTTTGTACAACTGTCATTAAAAGTGACACTTTTAATGATAGCAAACAATGTTAAAAACGATTGTTTACATAGCAGCGTGTTAAAAATACTTTTAACACTAGTGTTAAAAATATTTTTAGCACGCTGCTATGTAAACGTCTGCCATTCACAACAATCTTTTGATTATTTGAATACTAAAAGTCATTTTGAATTTATTGTCATTGCAAATTCGCTCGTTTCATTATCAAAATAGGGAAGTTGTACAAAAAACATTGTATGGTATTTGTGTTAAAAGTGATTTTATTTTGTTCGTGAAATTGTTCAATTCGCTCCGCTCATTTCACAAACGTTTTCACTCACAAAATAAAACCTCACTTTTAACACTCATATCATAAATAACTATTTCCAAATCAAGTAATTACTGTAACTATGGAAATATAATGGCATTTGTTGACAATTATTTCAAAGTGACAGTTCTTGATAATTATTTTGGAGTGACTTTTTATTCGCGCCAATTTCGTGCGTGATATTTATAACTGTAAAATAATGGAAATTTCGAGCGACGATGAAGTAAGCAGTACCCAACCTAACTTGACAGATGCGGCCAATTCAGTAATTTCAAATCTTTTATCGGAGAAATCGAGGCGCCAGTATAAAAATGCATATCAGCAATTTAAAGACTAGTGTGAAGCAAATGAAGCCAAAAAAATATCCGAAAATGTGCTGCTGGCATATGTTGCAGAGAAGTCTAAGAAGCTGAAGTCTTCCAGGTTATGGGCAGTATATTGTATGTTGAAAGTTACACTCAATGTTAAAGAAAACGTGGATTTGGGTCCGGTAAGGTTCGCGACCGGAACCCGTGGGTTTTAAGAAATTTACCAAGTTGGTTCCATATTTGAAGAAATTGTCAGTTGGAAACCATCCTAAGAAATCTAAGGTATTGATAGAGAGGAAGTTGAACAATTCATAAGAGAGGCAGATGATGAAACCTATTTGTTGGTTAAGGTAGATTTTTTATGATTGTTTCATGTGTTTTTTGAATTACTGATTTCCTTTTAGGTTGTTTTAATACTGGGTATTTCGGGTGCTTGCCGCCGTGAGGAACTCACTAAAATGACGGTCGATGACATAGAAGATAAAAATTCCATTTTGATTGTTATAGTAACCGATACAAAAACGAATATACAACGAATTTTTACAGTTTCAAATTTAGATTATACTGACATTTACCGAAAATATGCGGCTCTTCGTCCAAGTTATGCTACCAGTCGCCGATTGTTTTTGAAGTATCGAAATAAGAGATGTTTTAACCAAGCTGTTGGAATAAATAGTATTGGAAAGATTCCTAGCTTAATAGCAAAACACCTAAAATTACCAAATCCTGATGCCTACACGGGCCATTGTTTTCGGAGAACATCAGCCACACTCCTTGCTAATACGGGGGCCGATATATCTGTTTTGAAGCGACATGGAGGATGGAAATCTTCGACTGTGGCCGAAGGATACGCGGATGATTCTATCAACAATTAAATTCAAATATCAATAAAATTTTAGACTAAGGGTAAATGAAACTCAAAGTCCAAACCACAACTTTATAACTAGTTTCGGTAAAATTTACCATCATCAGGCTGTAAAAAAGGTTACAATTATCAGAAGATCAAATTGAATTAAATTTGAATTGAGACAAAATTATATTATGTTGTTGTTATGATATGAATTCTTAGACTTTAAACAAAGCTTAAAAAATTTTCAAAAATTTTTTTTTAAATATTGACCAAATTTATATTATATTAAATTACAATTTAGTTACCTTATGAAACATTTACTA
>CAJUYI010002082.1:0-37254 GCA_910591695.1 Galerucella pusilla
TAAAATATAATATGTGTATAAATCTTACAATAACAAGGTTATGTATCCGTCACGTCCGATAACAAAAGAACTAACCCCATCATCATAATACCTACTCTGGAAAAAGAGAGTGGCGTATCGAAACTCCGCGTGCAATTGTTTCATGCTGCCCATTTATTTATCGACGTATACCAGCGATTGACTAGTTAAGAAATAAGTCAATAAACCACTAAGAACGGGAACATGTCGCATCTGATAATTGAATCATACGCGAAACTGAAAGGTTCGAGGTTCGGTTTCGGGGGGTAAATTTATCGGGCTGAATACGCGCGGGGTGAGGCAGTTGATGACATGGTCTAGAGTGAAACAAGAGAAGGGATGCTGGGTTGCTGGGCAACCAACGACTTGCGACGACGTTTTGACGAACCGACACTGCGGTGGCATGACAGCGTCGGCACGTGTTCCAGAGAATTGGGATTTGTCTCATTGTTTGTCATCATTTGTATTGTAAAAGTTATTAAAGCTATTCAGAATGAAATTTAATATTATGTGAAAGTAAGAAGATAGAGAGTGTACTTCAATACATATATACCGTGTGTCTAAAAATATAATGTACTTAATATCTGTCGGTATATAATTTTGGTTTGTGGTTAGTTGATATGATGTCGCTATTATCGCATTTTTAGCATTTCCCCACTGGGGTAAAATGTATTAATGTTATTTCAGCGTTATCTCTAGTCCCTTCTAATTACATAGGTACCTAAATAGATTGTTATATCGTGCAGATATCCAAACCCCGTTTAATTCAATGTCGAATGTCTGTCGAAGGGGGGATTTTGCAATATTTATGTAAGTATAAATATATGAAATTTGCTTAATATAAAGTCCAACGGAGAATTCTCAAATTGGTATTCAATAATAACTACTTTTTAAAAAAAATCAGTAGTAACTTATATTTATCCATTTAAAATACAGGGTGTCCAGAAAATCTCCTGCCAAACGGGAACTACAGTTACTAGAGGTGATTTCAAGTCGATTTAGCTCAAATTACCTTAATCCGAAAATGCTTCCTAAGGGAGCTACTGCCCTTTGAAGAAGATGTCCTCATATGAGTTTTCTTCAAATTAGTCAAAAATAACGTTACCTACATAAAATATTCAAACTTGGTATAATCAATAAACAGTTACAAACCAATGGTTAGCTGTAAATAAATTTTTCTTAGATCCATCACAAGCGTGTCAGTCGGGGGGACCAACAGGTATTTTTACTAAAAATATTTTATTTTCAATTTTCTCAAGTGTCTATCACCAAATTTGGAAAATTCAAGATAATTTTCATAAAAAATGTTCTCTTCTTTCAAATCGATATCATGAACCGTTTTGGAGAAAAATAAATTGAAACTTTTTGTGTTTTTTACATAAAATCATGTTGGATTATAAAATTAATTTAAAATTTACAAAACAATGTAAGCAACTTGATACTTACGATTTTTGTTACCAGTATCTGTACAATTTGTTGATTTTTCAAAGCCAACTTGATATAACAGATACAATTTTACAATCCAACATGATTTTATGTAAGAAACACAAAAAGTTTAAATTTAAAGGTCCATTCATAGTAGATCACATCTCTGGTAAAATGTGAAATAAAATATTTTATTTTATGACATTCCAAAAATATGATAGTCTACTAGAAATGGAATCCAGTGAAGTGCACGTTCCAGGAACGGTTTTTATTGGGATAGCGTTTTTTTTTCGCTTATTTTGGAAATGTTGTTAATAAAACGCGTTTGTTGTTACTTTTTTGTGTATGATTATTTTTGTTTTCTAAATTTGTATGACTCAGTTTGGTGATTTTGTGTATTGAACTGTGTATCGATTAACAACTATTCCAATGATAAATCATAAGAAAACCTGGATAAAAACTTATGATGCTATCCTGATAACGCAGATAATTGATTATTGGAAATTTCTCTTTTTAACATTGGTAATCAAATTTGACTACATTCGGCTGAAATACTAGCTACACATTTATTTGCATTTAGTTGTATTAAAGCACTTTCTTTGATTTTTCGTCTTTTATTATTGGGCTCTATCAATATTATTTTTGTCGAATCCCATTCAATTTTATGCCCCTCTTCCCAAGCATGTTTACAAATAGGTACCTGACTTAAAGAACTCCCTATCTTTGATATATTTTTTATGTTCACTAATTCGGACTTTCAATGGTCTAGATGTTTCACCTAAATAGAATTTGTCGCATTCACAAGATATCTAATATATGCAATTTTTTGAAGATTGTTCTTCATTTTTTGGTTTTGTTTTTGTTAGTATAGATCTCAACGTATAGTTAGATTTGAAGTTAGTTCGAATATTGAATTGATTACCAATTTTCTTAATTCTTTCTGATAAACCCCCAACATACGGTATTGTCAAGTTATGTCAAATTATGTTAGCTGAATTATTAATATTATTGTTATTATTATGGGGTATTAACAATGAGCCCTTCTCTATATTCTTAATTTCTTTATTTACAAATTCTGCTGGGTAATTATTGGCAATTAAAACATTTTTCTTCTTTGTGAAATGATTATCATTAGAACAGATGATTCTGGCCCTATCGTATAAAGATTTTACTACCCCCTTTTTAACGCTTATAGCATGATTTGATTCAAAATTCAAATACCTATTAGTGTGTGTTGGCTTACGGTATTTTTGAATTAAGTATTTGAAGAAAACTCATATAATGACGTCTTCTTCAAAGGGCTGTACCTCCCTTAGGAAGCATTTTCGGATTAAGGTAATTTGAGCTAAATCTCAATATCACCTCTAGTAACTTTAGTTTCCGTTTGGCATGAGAGTTTCTGGACACCCTGTATAACATACTTTAATTTATTGCATAATTTAAACAATATTAAAGTATAATTGACCCTACTTCCGATATGTAAATGAATTCACTTAGGTCAATAATACTTTTTAGTACTACATTATATATGGCACATAAAAGTTATGTAGGAATCTACTGTTGGAGTAAGTATGCCTAAATGAAAGGATGCAGACGAATTTCATCTCATTCCATATGCAAATTTGACAATTTCACGCATTTAATAGTCTCAAAAGTGCCCAAGTGACGAGAATGCTGCCTTTTAGTATTCATTATTCAACCCTGTAACACATTAGGTTCAGTTTTATATTCGTGGTTTATTACTATTGACAATAAAAATGTACACGGCCTAACGCTGATACAAAATGAAGTGGAAATTAATTTGAAAGGAAGTTTTTATGATACATCCCTAATAATCCAAGTAATTAAATTATTTGGGTTCTGGAATTTATGTATAATTTTCTTGGAAAGTATTTTTTCAAATTGTAGGAAAATAAGAGTTATGTCTCCGTTAATTTTTATTTTAAAGAGACATTCTGTATACTTCATTGTAATGTTTACCCACTCTTAAAATTCTCGTAGATTAACAATGCGACTGTTATTGGCAAAGGAAATACATCAGCGTGTAAATATATTCGACATACTTTTATGCAAATAGGAATAACATATCGAATGTCCCTGAAATTTTTTGTTTTTTTTTGCTGAAGGCAAGTAAGCAGGTGTAAGAAATTCAATAAATTCAAATGGAAATTGTGTAATATCATACGTAATGGAGAGTTGAATGAATAAATATAAACATGATTTCAAACTTTCAAAGCTATGTAGGTTGAAATATGAAAATTAGATACAGGGCGTTAAATTTGGAAACTTTTTTTGATAGGAAAAATCATACAGAGTATGTTTTATAGGACCAAAGATTTCTTGAGTTTTGAAAGCCGGATATTTATATCCTTTTACACAGGGTGTTTCTATATTCATGTTAATAAATTCAGGAGATGAGTGATCGTATGAAATTAGGATGGGTATTTACTATCAAAAAATTTCCTCAGTCCACCCCTTTTCGAGATATCACCCTTAAAAGGTAGTGACTGAAATTGAGTTTTTATTTTTTTTTTCTAAAATTTCAGTAAAGCTAGAAACTGTATTCTGTCTTTTTCGTGCACTCGCAAAGGACTATCCACAAATATTTTTTCAATAGGAAATTTTGTTATAGAAAAGACCCGCATCTTAATTTCATACATCAGCAATCACTTCTTTAATTTTATAGCATTAATTTAGAAACACCCTGTATATCTGCATATTCAACAAAATAATGATATAGTCAAAAGCGCTCTTATCGTGCGGTTCAAAGGTTACTAATCATATGTATCAAATCAGTAGACACAGAGGTTACCAAAATGTGAGATTACAAATTTAATATACCCAGAGAAAATAATTATGGTTGATGTTTCTTGCACACTGGTTGACGAATTTTCACTTTTTCTTTCTTTCTCGAAATAATCCATCAGATTAAGTACTTTTTTTATTCTTGAGGATGCAAAATACCGGAAAATTGCTTCTTATTATTCATATTGTCATTTTGAATTGTCAAAGTGACATAACTGACATTTAAATAAAAACTTCGCTGGTGAAAGACTTTTTAGAATCGCTGAAAACTAAATAGATATCCTTTTTTTCTCCCGTCTATATTGCATAAGTCTGTCTTATTCATCTTACGGATTTAATTCCGAGGTTATGATTAAACGCAATAAAAGAAAACAAAAACGGTGAGTATGTCTTTGTTGAATCGTATTACCCGCTTGATAAGACTGCATTTGACTATAGCACGCGTGCCAAATATAAAAAAATCTAGAGGATCAGGATCAGTTATGAGTGAGAAAATTGACAATATTTAGAGATCGCCCTGTATATTTTAAAAGATCGATGAAGTATAAGTGATAAGATACATTTTTCTCTTATATTTTGGGAACCAAACCACAATAATGTTTTTTATTTTTTATTTCGACGTTTCGGTAGCGTTCCAGCTATCGTTGTCAAGATTAACTGGTAATAAAATAATTTTTGGTCCCTATCTGACACAACGAAAAAAATATGACAACTAGACAATCAATAATATTTTGAAGTTTAAGACTACAAAACTTTGTTGTCAAATTTTATTAAGGTCCATTCATAGTAGATCACATCTCTGGTAAAATGTGAAATAAAATATTTTATTTTATGACATCCTAACGATATGATAGTCTACTAGAAATGGAATCCAGTGAAGTGCACGTTCTAGGATCTACTATGAATGGACCTTAATAAAATTTGACAACAAAGTTTTGTAGTCTTAAACTTCAAAACATTATTGATTGTCTAGTTGTCTTATTTTTTTCGTTGTGTCAGATAGGGACCAAAAATTATTTTATTTCTAGTTAATCTTGACAACGGTAGCTGGAACGCTACCGAAACGTCGAAATAAAAAATAAAAATAGCTATGTACATAACAAGTGCGGAAAATGAATTTTTCCGCACGAGTCTGCCGTTCACCGAACGACGCATAGCGGAGTTCGGTGAAGCAGCCGAGTGCGGAAGAACATTTTCCGTAAGTGTTAGGTACAATAGTTTTTCTATGACATATTTTATTAGATTATTGATAAAGTAAAATATTATTAGCAATAGTAGTTACATGTCAAAATCTAATACCTAATTATTTATATTATAATTTATTGTAAAAGTATAATTATTTGCATTACTTAAATTTATAGCAGATGCTAGTTGCTTGTTGAATGGCTGTAATTTTGGATTATTAATTTGATATATTGAGGTGGAAAATTATTTCCACACGGTGCGGGAAAATTAATTTTCCACACTAAAATGTGTGTGGAAAATTCAATTTTCCGCCCGCTCGTAGAAAAAAAACATTATTGTGGTTTGATTCCCAAAAAATAAGAATAAGTAATTCCACAAGGAACTTACAGAAGATATGATAAGAAACGGTTTTTCCCGACGAATCACCTTGTTATAAAATATATTCACTTCCTTCCTTCGATCTTTATTCCACAAAAATATTCATTTCAATCTAAATAACGTCGGTTACACTCATCCGGAATATTTGGAATTTTAATCATCAATAATTTATCATCAGTTGTAAAATCTAGAAGTTTTTTTAAAGATGTGGAAACAAATAAATAGTGTTCTATAAAAAAAATTGGAGGAAGAAACGAAGTCATGGTTGGTTCAAATATTCAACTGTTATTTATTGTAGAATACAAACAATAGAAACTCTCAAATAGTAATAGTCTACAGAAAACCAGTGGCATTCGTTTAATTTTTTGGTCCACATCACTTGGTGAACTTCTAAGCCGATTGATTAAAGTCAATCTCTTGGAATTGAATCCAGCCAGTCTAAAGGTCGGTCGAAGCGGAGTACATCTGTTATTTGCATTGGATATACTTAATCCGAGATTCTGTTCAAAAGCGGATTGAGAGAATCTTTACTACTTAAACTTAGGATAGATACCATTAATGGTGAACAAAAATTAGGTATTTGTAATATACAAATTATATACAGGATGTTCCAGGTAGATAATACAAAAAGTGTACCTTACTCGCTAAGTTGATCTTAAGATATGTACCAGAAATGCATATAATAGAGGATACTCAAGAGATGAAATGAATGCTACAAAAATAATTAGCCACAATTGCCATAGTATGGACACGATGCCAAGGGTGGATTAATGGAATGGACACCATAGTGAAAGTAAGGAAAATTTAGTAAATATGCCCTCTTAGAATGTTAAAGAGAGATTAAAATTATATTTATAGAGATCTGCAATGCTGACGATGACCTTGAGCTGTAATAAAATTTGTTACATTTTTATACCCACTGAATTATGTTCTGTAATAGATTTATTTTGATCTATTTATGGAGGATCATTTACAGATTTCAGATTTTTACAATAAATACGATTTCTAAAAATTATTTTCAAATATTTTCTACCAAACATTTAAAACTTAAAAAAAAAATTTTACTACAGTTGAAAACAATAAAATGAACAACAATACTAACAAGCAAGTGAAGTACTTACGCCATGATTCTGCCTTAGGAAATAATACCCGAAAATAAGAACTTAAAAATAAACTCAAAGTCTTCTGATGAAGTATGTACAAGTACCAAAACGTCGAGTTGACCGAACACTACGAAGATCACTTTGAAAATGACGCAATTTTGTGCTCGTGAGACTTCCTACGTTTTTACAACCCCTGTAAAAGGGAAAACTAGTCTGATTGGTGGTGATCTTTTCTAAGGGTGGAAATGGTGGGGGAACATAGATAGAAATGCTGCCATTGGTTGCGACAGTCTGGCGCCACACTCAAATGTTTCTTGTAGATGTGCAGTTTCCACAGGATGGATTCGATTTTTGTTGTTGATAAAAAAAATATTAAAAAAATAAAGATTGATGTGGGGAATACGATTTGACATTTTTCCAAAGGCATTAATATTGTTTTGTTTGTTTCTCCCTTTTTAAATTGAAAGAACTATAAATTATGATAATTCTGAGATACAAATTGATAAAAAGGGAAAGTGAACTGGAAGTACAATTTTTTTTCGAATTGTAATAGTTTTTACTTTGAAGGTATTGGAATTTATCAAGATAGTAATATAAGTGAAAACAAATTTTAAAAAAAATCTGCAATAAAATCTAAAATATATCAAGAGAAGATCTGACCATTGGAAAGATCTAGTAGGGCTTAGACCATCAAATATTCTGCTGGGAGAGATCTAAAGAATGCCCAAGTCAAAGAAAATTCGCACTAAGAGTTTTAACAGTGTTTCTAACGGGACATTGTAGTCGAATGAGCTCCTGATGAAGTCCAAAATATGGAGCAAGAAGATGTAGAATATGTGGCATGGAAGAAGAGACCGCAATCCATATACTTGCGAATTGCAGAGCAATTCAGAATGCTAGGGCACAACACCTAGAAGATTATTGGATAGAAGACGGACAGTTACCTCAGTTAAAATCTGCAGATATCCCAAAATTCCTCTGGGAAATAGGACTATAGAAGGTACCAGTCTCTAAGACTTTCTTCAGGAACTAGTAAGGGGACACAATAGATTAAGAATGAACTGCTTGGTCAAAGATTCCAGCCCACAGCCCTCTTACTAGAGTTCTCTCCACCCTTCCGGATTGCCCGGGAGACTCTGGTAATATTGGTTAATCTCCCGACCTCCTGGGGAACAATAATTTCTCCGGTATTTCTAAATATTATACACATCCTTCGCTGGCATGTCGCTACTCGATCTCTTTGCGTGCTTTGCAATAACTTAAATATTAACTTAGTGACAAACTAACTATGAGGTTGGACTTTTGTGTGAGATGAATCCACATCTCGCTGAAGAAAAGCTGGGTTGACTTCTTTGCTAAATCTAAAGGTAGAAACCCTTATTCCGAATTGAAAAAAAAAATGGTCACGTTTGTTCTTTACATTCCCATCTTTAATGCTTCTTACGAGCGTATAATCAGCGTAATGGCACAAGCATGGAGCAAGTAAAGAAACCGAATGAGTATTTCTTTAGTAAAAGCAAAGTTACAAAAGTACGAACTATCTTCGAATTTTTATATAAAAACTTTTAGAATTTTGTGATGAAAAACCGACAAATTGAATTTTCTTTCCACGTACCCCCTCTCCCATTCAATATCAATATATTGAGATGAAATTTTAATCAATAAAATTATCACCGCATTTATTGTAAAAATCAAAATTTTATTAATGACATTTAAAAAAAAATCAATTGGCATGTTTGTCAAAATTGAAGGTTGGGTCGAAAAAAATGTAAGAAGTGAGAGTGATTGAGGAGTTTTGACAACTGTTTTATCTTCGGATAACGAACCCTAAAATTAATAAACATATTGTAATTATAAGAGTTATTAAAATATAAATTTCACCTCAATTGGTGCCCAACGTGGAACACTTGACTCAGTGACAGAAATGGGATATAATTAAAAGAATAACATCTGAGGATTTTTGAAAAATTTTACAATGAATGAAGAAAAAATTGACATTAATAATTTGACTGTGGAAGAACTCAAAAAACTTTTAAAATTAAGAAACTTGGACACAAAAGGAAGTAAACAAACATTAGAAGAAAGATTAACTACAGCCATGGAAGATGAAAAAACAACAAGACAAGAAAGAGGAGATAGTATCATAAAAGAAGTACGCTATTACACCGAGGAAAAAACGAAAGGAACTGAAGAGTTAATGGAAATGATGAGAACAATTATGTCTGACATGAAGAGCACAAGAGAAGATATGAAGAGCACGAAGGAAGAGATAAAAAGTGCAAAGGTAGAAATCAATGAAAAATTTGATAGACAAGAAGAGAAATTCGAAGAGCACTTAACAAAAATGAGAAAACAATTTGAAAAGTATGAGAAAGAACAAGAAGAAAAAATAAATAAATTACAATCAAGCTTAATTCAGGAAAGTACAGATAGAAAACAGGAAATAAAAGATATGGTGAACAAGATGCGTGGAGAAGGAAAAGAACATATAGAAAATGTAGATAGAAACATTATAAAAAATAATAAAAGGATACAAGATGTAGAGCAAGGTATACAATTGAATATATCGATAGCAGAAAAAACGAATCTGAAAACACAAAAAGAATTAATAAGGGAAATGGATGTAAAATTACAACAAATCAAAGAAAATAAGAATACAGGGGACTTTGAAATTTTAGAAACGGAAATAAAAGAAGAGTTCAAGAAGAAAATGATGGAATTGGAAAGTGAAATTCAAAATATGAAGAATAAAGCTCAACAAAACAATAACAATACACAAGGAATCAATTACATTTGCAATCATGGAGAAAGTAGTTTGAAATTTGATGGAGACATACGTAAAATGCATCCAAAGGTTTTTATCAGATGTCTTAAGATCAAATTAAGAGATAGGTTTAATATTGAAGATTTGAAGGAAACAATTAGGTCTCATTTGAATAATCAACCATTGCTCTGGTTAACATGTAATGATACAATTATTAATGATTTTAACGATTTTGAAAAATTATTCTTAAAACAGTATTGGGGGGAAACAGAACAAGGTTATGTTAGAGAAAAATTATATTTTGGGAAATTTGATTTTAAAAGTAGCAACATGAGTAACTACGCATTCTCAATATTCTCTCAAGCTCAATATTTAGAAGCCAGAATAAAAAAAAAATGTTGAGATGAAATTTTAATCAATAAAATTATCACCGCATTTATTGTAAAAATCAAAATTTTATTAATGCCATTTATAAAAAAAAACAATTGGCATGTTTGTCAAAATTGAAGGTTGGGTCGAAAAAAATGTAAGAAGTGAGGGTGATTGAGGAGTTTTATATACAGGGTGAATCACGACTAACGGGACGGAGGTTTATGGCTAGACGGTGGGAAATTTGAAATGTTTGTCACCTTAGTAGTTTGTATATCCATATAGGCCATATTTTAAAATTATTTTGAAATATACAGGATGTCCCAATAAAGTGTGGCGTATCAAAGTTATATTTTTTCCTATGGAACACCCTATATTTGATAACATTTTCTGATTGTACTCAAAAAATAAAGTAATGTTTCATAATGGTTCCCTATACCTAAATACAGAGGGTTCCGAGTTATGCTGACTTTTTAAAAAATGTGAACATTTCGAAAAAAATTAATAACTCATTGATATAATAAATTTTAGCAAATTTTCTCTCACAGCTCAAGAGTCGGACATTCGTTGAATGTATTCCACGATTGAGTACCAAACATCTCTTTACAGGGTGTTCAGAATTATCGGTTGAATTATTAGATCATTCAATGTGTAATAACGGGCTTATTTTAAATGGAACACCCTGTATTTTGATCATTCACCATATTCAAAAAAATGTCCTCTTTCGAATGGAATAAGAGTGTCCTATACCTAAGTATCATACTTTTCCTGCAATTTACAATTTTCTTAAATTGTATGCTAATTCGATTCTAAAACATCTGCAATTGTCTTCAATTTTGAACTGAGGATCTGTAATAGAAACAGTGAAGCTGCTAATGAATATGTACACTTGTAATTTCTATGGTTCACCAATTTTTTTTACTGATATAAATATTTGAGTACATAATAAAACAAAAACAAATTTTTATTAGAGCAAATACATAAATACTACAAAACGAACAACAACAAATTATTAGAATAAAAAAAGTTAAAATTCCTATAATAGATGCTCAAAATGCTTGCCATCTTGTGCAATGCAACACGTGATTCTAGCTTCTAACGATTTACCTACATTATTTAACATTTGGGGTGTTATAGACGCGAAAGCGTTCGAAATTCTCAATTTCATATCGTCTGGAGTAGTAGGGGGTGTAGAATACACAATATTTTTAATATAACCCCTTTTGAAAAAATCCATCTTGGTCAATTCTGGTGACCTAGCTGGCCAATTATAAGGACCGCCTCTACCTATCCATTTATTCCTGAATTTTTTATTGATGTAGTTCCTAACTACACGTGAAAAGTGAGCAGGAGCTCCGTCCAATTGTAGCCATATTTTCTTCCGTATGATGAGTGGAAGATTTTCGAGAAGGATCCAGAAGTCCTTTTTAAAAAAACTCAAAAATTTTCTTCCATCCAGGTGTCCGTCAAAAAAATATGGGCCGATAACATACTCGCCCACAATACCTCCCCAAACGTTTACACTCCATCGGTGTTGGCGATCAACAGTACGGAATAAGTGTTTGTTTGCTGTATCGTAATAATGAAAATTATGTCTATTCACTAACCCATTATTGTGGAATGTTGATTTGTCAGTAAACAGAACATAATTACAAAAATCAGGATCTTTTCCAACTTTATCCACAGTCCATAAACAAAAATTTAAACGTTTATCGTAATCTTGTTGTGTCATCTGCTGGTGTAGTTGGATATGATACGAATGGTAGCGATTTTCCTTGAGTATTCTACATACACTCATTTGACTTATTCCAATTTCTCTTGAAATTTTTCTAGAACTGGTATTAGGATTTTCCGTAACCGACAGCAGTACTTCAAATTCGTTGGCGTCGTCGCCAGTAACTGTTTTAGTTTTGTTCAACTTCTCGTATGCAACGCTACCAGTATCACGAAATCTATTAAGCAGTATTTCGAAAATTCCCTTTTTTGGGTGAATTCTATTAGGGTACTTTTGAGCATACTAGATGCTAGGAGACAATTTTCTGAACATTCCCCAATGCAAAGTATCATGTCGACTCTTTCGTTTAAAGGATACTGCTTCATTTTTGGTAACAATAAAATTTGAAACTAACACAATATCGCTTAAAGACTTAACTGAGAAATGTCATAAAATGACATTGAGTTAGATACCGACTAGATTATGTAAGAATTTTTTGTTTTAAAATCGATTTACCATATGATTCAAGAAAATTGTAAATTGCAGGAAAAGTATGATACTTATAGGTATAGGACACCCTTATACCATTCGAAAGAGGACATTTTTTTGAATACGGTGAATGATCAAAATATAGGGTGTTCCATTTAAAATAAGCCCGTTATTACACATTTAATGATCTAATAATTCAACCGATAATTCTGAACACCCTGTAAAGAGATGTTTGGTACTCAATTGTGGAATACATTCAACGAATGTCCGACTCTTGAGCTGTGAGAGAAAATTTGCTAAAATTTATTATATCAATGAGTTATTAATTTTTTTTCGAAATGTTCACATTTTTAAAAAAGTCAGCATAACTCGGAACCCTCCGTATTTAGGTATAGGGAACCATTATGAAACATTACTTTATTTTTTGAATACAATCAGAAAATGTTATCAAATGTAGGGTGTTCCATAAGAAAAAATATAACTTTGATACGCCACACTTTATTGGGACATCCTGTATATTTCAAAATAATTTTAAAATGTAGCCTATATGGATATACAAACTACTAAGGTGACAAACATTTCAAATTTCCTACCGTCTAGCCATAAACCTCCGTCCCGTTAGTCGTGATTCACCCTGTATATATCAATATCTCCAGGGTAGGTACTTTCAAGAGTTGGCAACCCTACCAAGTACTAATCAGAAAAAAGTTGAATCCATTATGAGCTTTTCAACATAAAATAATATAACACTCTGTATATAACAACAACCATCAATGCCCTACAAAATCTTTGTATAGAACAACTGCAGACATCCACCACTGCCCAAAGGACACCCCGGGTATACGTGTCATCCTATGGAAGAAAAACAAGTAGAGTCTATGGGCGCCAGCCAGCCGGTCACCCACAGCTTCCGCGTTTCCATGCTTTGAGAAAATTGTCTCCGGCGTCGTACATAGAACTTCGACGATTTTTCCAAATTTTATGGCACGCCACAACAAATTAGAGATGGGTACGTGTATTACAAAAACGTTACATTGGAATGGGTTAAAAAATTATTTCTAGGTAATATAAAAATACATCCATACAAACCTATAATAGTGTCCAAAAAAAACCAAGTACCTTGTACTCACGAAACTGTCAAACTAATATAGGGGGAGGCGACCATTAAGTGAGGTGTTCAGAGGGGGAAGATCGAGCAGGGTCTCACCAAATCTTACTTGGGGTAGAGGAGGGGTCTTGGTAAATATCAATCAAAGTTCAGTTAAACCTTACCTAATACTAGCAAATTATTTTTTCAAATAAACACAAATATTGAAAAATCTCACGTAAGATTAGGGGGGGGGGTCGAGAAAAATCTTACTATATCTCACCAATATGAGAGGGGTAAGAAATGTTCAAAAATGCCTCACGTAATTAATGGAATGTGTCCAAATCACAAATTTCCTACTGGCCAACTCTTCTGGAGCTTATGTGTGGTGTCTGGCCAATAAAACTTCACTTTGCATGTGTATGGATATTTAAACATAAATTATATCAGATCTTTAGAAACCATTATTATATTTAACGGGATTAGAATAGTATACTTCACATTAAAAAAACTCAAGTTACTAATCTGATGTTTGGATTTATTCAACTAAAAGCATTTGGAAAGGCAGATAGAAAGAATAACATAATTTGAAAGACCAAAACTTGCGTGAGAGGTAGGCAACATCTTATACACATTATTTTAATTGACTTATTTCTTGCAAATGTATTTCTAGTAATATATTAATTCTTTAAAAAATTATAGTTGAACATTAAACATGGGTTTCGATCGGTATACAGGTACATGATTCTAGATTAGAAGACCATGAATGACTATTTACAAAAATGAACATTAATAATTATAGACACCCAGTGATAAATGTTATAAATATCTGTTGAAGTAATCTTTTTAAATAGAACAATCAAAATTGGAACGGAACTTACGTACTACACAATCGATTATATAAAAATTTTGAATTATTGGCTTTTATAAAATGAGATGTATTTGTGTTAAAATTTAATGTCTAGATTGGTCTAGAAGAAATAGTCAGTCATTAATTCAAACGACCTTAAAAATATTTTTTCTAAATGATTAAATACAAGTTTTTTTAAGAATAACATAATTTTAGAAAAAGGATTTCCTCAAAAACTTGGCGGGTCATTCAGCAAATGTTTACTAGTTTGATCTGAATCATTGCTACAGAAATAGATTTTACTACAGAGCTAACACACCTAGTTATAATTTATTGAAACATTTGAAATTTATAGTATTTTCTAAAAGTCCTGAATTTTTGGTGTCCCATAGAATATACAGGGTGGCAGAAAACTAGAACTAGTTTATATTGTTACTCCGTTAGTCATGTTGTTGGTTGGTTATAGGGATCTAATTAATCACCGAATTCACCCGGGAAAAACATGTGGGTACAGAAAAAAACAATCATGTTTAGAATACTTACATACCGGTAGTTCAACTATGGTGTTATTTTTTTTATAAAGTTCATTGGTCTGGCATAATTGATGTCAACAAATTGCAACGTGAAATTAAAAGTAACAAGTTGAGTATGTTTAATCGTGACATGTATCAGTGAACTTTGAAGTGTATAATTATATTTGTAGACAATAAAATTATATAATCAATATTGTCCGAAACAATGCATTTCACTTCAATTTAGTTGACCCACTTGTAAACTAATTTTCTTTGTAGGTATATACCGGAATATTTCGCATGAGAAATGTAGTCTTTCTAGAATATAGTAATAATTCTAAAGTAAATTTGTAAACTCTGTTTAATAAAATTTGTAGGAGTTCACAATTTATGTTAAAAATTATCAACTGTCTAGTTTTTTCTTTCCAAATTAATACGTTTTCAAGTTTAAGGCAAGACAAGAAATACAGGGTGTGTATAACAAGGTATCGAAATTTAAAACTTGTTAGGAAGTCACCAACTTAGAAGCAGGCCCTATCACTAAATGATAGGGCCTTAGTTAGAACTAAGCCTAAGGATTAAGTGGGGCATGGGAAAAAATACCAGCGTTGTTCAAACAGAACTGGCTGGTATCTCAATTGCCACAAAAGAACTAACCAGAAAAGGAATTTCTGGCAAAAACATAACAATCTGCACTGACAGTAGACAAGCCCTATTGGCCTTGAACAGACAACGTGTTATATCGGGGCTAGTACTAGAGTGTCGCCAAGATTAAGCTAACGCCTCGGCAGATAATAATATTATCCTGAGGTGGGTTAAAGGACACGACAGGAGTAAAGGTAATCGCATTGCCGATTATTTAGCCAGGGAAGCGACTGGACTAAAAATTTTAGGACGGCCTAACGACTTCGACAACTGCGGAACTAGCCAAACGTTACACCCATGCTCATTCCCTCAAGAGATGGGATGGAATCAAAGGATGCAGTCTTGCCAGGATCACCCTGGGCGACCCTGGGAAGCTGGCGTCGAAGAAATATTTGGCGTCGACCAAGAAAAAACCAACGTTTAACAGTAGGATTTCTGACTGGGCGCTGTCGACTAAGGAAACACCTCCATACTATGGGGCTAGTGGACACACATCTCTGCAGGATGTGTGAACAGGTTAGATGAAACTGTCAGGCATGTCTTATGCGAGTGGCCGGAGTTATCGTCAATAAGAGAGTGTGTGGTCGGTGAGTCGATGCCGATATAAAGGAGATGTGTCCTAGTGACCTGTCCACCTTCCTGGGAAGGACAGGATGGACAATGACCTAGAAGGACAACTCCTCAGGAGGATGTACAGTGGGCCTAAGTGCTGTGAGCCTACAGTCACCCTCCCTACTTTACAGATACAGAGATACAGAAGTTAGAACTGTTATACCGAGTGTAAATAAATTAGTAGACAGTAAGTGAAGTGTGTATATAAATTAAGTTTAATGCAGTGTGTAGATAAGTAGATACCTAAAAAGTGCTGGCCTAATTTTTTTGTTCCTTTCCCTTTCCTTTCTCAAGGTCACAGCTGACGAATTCTTGCGGACCAACAATAAATTTTACGAAATATCAAATCTAATTCCAGAGATTCCATTTGAAAATTTGCTTTAAGGAAAATTGCTAGCCACATTCAGTGCCAAGTTCGCTCTAATGAAACCTTCTAAAAATCAGAATCGATTCAAGTAAACAATCAAGTTATCGAACGATTGATTTAAGAGAGATGCAGGATAAAACATGGAATAGTTCAATAACCCGCGAAGTGATAGTGATACGTGATTCGTGATCGCGTAGAATTATTTTATTACGGACATGAGAAGAGGCAGCAGAGGCATCTGGTAAGTCACAACGTAACGGGCATCTGGCATTCGATACTGAAAAGGAAGAGCAGAAGGCCAAAAAAAGTTTTTTTTATCGACATTTATACAGTATCATATCGCCCCCATTTAATTTTAAATAGCAAAATTTGAATCGAACTTTGGAAAATGTAAATAGACAGTCTATTATTGGCAATAATGTGCGAAAGATACCTTATTTGGAAAACGGTTAACTATTTAAGTCTGATTCTCTACCAATTCTGTTTAAAAAAATTAGGAGGAAACAGTTTAAGAATAGAGAGTCAAAAGAGTGTTGACCCCCTCCGAAAATCCATAATAAATAGAAATAAATGAATGGGACTGCTTCCAGTTTATTCGTTTTATGAAAAATATAAAATAATATCTCCAATCTTTTAGGATCATCCTGTATAATAAGCCCAAAAAATCTTTAAATAATCAATTTAATTTTTTAAAAGCAAACAGTTAAATATTGTTTAAATAAAAAATTAATCCCAAATAAAAGTCAACTGAATAACAATGAAAAATGTATTCAAACAAACTTGTTCACCCACTTTTCAATAAATCCAATGCAAATATCCACCAATGGTGTTGAAACATATCAATTATAAGCAACAGTATCAAATCAATCAACAGTATTAATAAAATTCGACCTTGACCCTAAAAATTGTTATGTAACTATATTATATTGATACAGGTTGAGACTAATAAACAAAACTAACCTACTGCATTTATCACCATTCAAGATTTTCACTTAAAAGTCTTGATTTTCAAGTTGAGCTGTCCAATCCTGGAGCCTGACTTGATCACTCAAGTGTCATTTCCCAGTAAAACTTACTACACATAAACATCGATTAACCTGACCCATCATTTATTATGTTCTGAAAATTGTTGTTACATTTTTTATCCTTTGTATGATACTGTATGGGTTTTTTAAATGTTGTGGTAAAATATGATGTATAGAAAAAAACATATTCCACACAATTAGATGTATCAATACTCTGTCTTATTTCCTTGATCAATATTATCATCTTCAACATCATACTTTTTAACTTGCATAAATTTATTATTCATTTCCCTAAAATAGTCTTTTAATTGCAGCTTTAACTGTTAGTTACATGAATTGTTTTGTTAAGAGCAGCATGTATGTTTCTGATATGTGATACCTTGTAAAATGTTTTGTGGTAGAAAGATAAATATTTAAATAGTTACCATGTCACAGTCATAATTCCTGTGGTCCTTATCTTTGTGGTTTTTTATAACCAAAAAAATGGAAACTGGATTATTCATCAACAATCAGAAACTTGTTGATGAAATTATAAATATTTGTTCTGTGTATTACTATATAAAAGGCATTCACCTATTTAAATATATTTTTATTTAATCAGTTCATAGACTACACAATACAGAATCTCAAGGGATTATCCGAAGATTTCATACTGAACCCACTAAGCAATTTGGAACATGTAATTGTAGTGAGAACACTAATAATGATTGATACATAGAGCATGAGCAGCTGTTTCGTTTATGTAAAAAATGTCACCCTGTATACTAAAACATCTACTTTTATAATATTTCTTTAGTAATTATTCTGTATTGTCATTTTATGAAATTCTCAGACTTTTCTTCCACTTATCATTGGTTTGTAAGGTAGTATAATTGATTTAAAATAGCAAAAATGTCACATTTTAAATAAAAATAAAACACTTTGAATATTTGTTTTTAATTGGTAATATTTTTAGATATTCAAATTAGCTAATTAGAAATAACAAACCTGTGATGTTCAAAGCAAATGAACGAATACATTTATTTACATCCAAGAACTACTTAATTTAAAAAAAAATTGTATTTGACTGAAATCCAAATTGATGGAGAACCTACCACCTTATGTACCATAGAAAAACTTCAATTCAACTCTTGCAATATATACCCAGAAGATATGTTTTCCTAAAGGTAAACCAACAATTCGAAAACTATATACATAAATACATTAATATAATCATGTTGAAAACATAAGAATTAGTTCATAGGAATACTTCCTACCCACTCTCGAAAGTAATATGATTGATAGATAACTTGCTGAGAATAACCCGATTCAATATTCAATACCACACACATTCCTAAGATGTTAATTAATTGACATGCATTTCAATCTCAATGCCTTATTTTTCATATCGAGAACAACACAAATTAGTATATAGTGTATTACAATTCAATAAAAAGAGTTTTCACATCAGAATTAATATTTTATAACCTTATCTCAACTAATAGTAGATTCCTAATTTGAATGTTGATACACTAGAAACTCAAATAACATTAATAAACAGATGTTTAGGATGTTAGTTACAAGTACTACAATTTAGGCGAATGTATATAATGTATAAAAACAATTATTCTTATATGCAAATGGCTATAACAGCATTAAATATTAAATTATTATCAACCATTTGGAACTAATAAACGAAGTGTTTAGGTAAGACAGAATAAAAATACCTAATCAATACTTCAAGGGACAAACATAATTTGTGTGGAAGTTTATTGATGTATACACAAATTCCATACTAATAACTTTTCAATTAATTATAACTAAATATTGATCAATTTACAAGGTAAAAATACTTTTTGTATTTTCAAAACAAACACGTGTATTTATTATTATTATTATTGAATGATCAAAACATATTCTAACTTGAAAAAAAATCGAGACTTATGGAGATATAGAACATTTGAGTAGTTTTGAATGAAATACATAAATAAAATAACTGTTTTAAAACGTTATCGAATATATATGCCCTTTTTGTCACGCCTCTGAGACCTTTTAAAGTACGGAGCACAGAATCAAAGCAGGCCTAGAATAGGTGCGTCAGACCCGAATATAAATAAAGTCAACGTCAGATTCAGAAAATATTGATTAGCTGAAAAAATTTCACTGAATTTCAACTGTAAGCTTTGTTCAGCAATCGACAAATTTAGATTCTTAAAACCTAAACACTGAGTTTTGGAATTTTAATATATTTGTAACCTATACGTTTCTATATCTGTCAAAATACTTACATGGCATTTATTAATATTTATGCATTTACAAATATGATGACGCTATTGCAAGAATTTCACCATAACCCAAATAACTATAAATTGTAAAACTAATCTGTTTTTAATTTCAATGTATTTTTAACCCTCCGTAAATGTTATGTCAAACAGATGAAACTTTAAACTTCCGCATACCCTAAAATGGTCACTTTCTCGTCTCTAGATGTTTATCTATACTTGATGTAAACTTATAAAATTGTTGTACTCACCTCAATGAAGGGTTAATTAAGTTACATATCTAATAAAAACACATAAAATTCACGGATTTGTAAAAGTAACACGCCCAACCCCGATTATTTAGATTTCGACTGATTTTCTGGTACTGCGCGTGGCGACTTCTTGCGACAAATTACTCAACTAACAGACAGTTACCATAAGCGTAGGTAGCCATTAATTTTTTACGGGAAACAGTAGGTAATTTAATTGAACCACAATTTAAAAATTGATGTTCTTATAGAAATTAATTAAATAATCAGTTCCGTATCTCTGTTAATACTCAATCTATAATATAACCGTCTTAATTATTATAGATTACTTTATCTTTATCTTGATTCTATACCTCCGTCCCAGAGTAGATACTTATCAAGGCTTGAATCATTTTAATAGGAATATATTAATGGGCGACACAAATATATCTCTCTCATTATGATTAATTCTTTATTTGGTATAGGCACTTAAAACGATTATATATACTAGCATGTTATGATTACATTAATAAAAAGACTTATAAAGTAAGTAATGCCTTTTTGTTTAATTTTCATTGTTTCAATTCAAATCGCATAAAGTTGTTGTCAACTGAATAATAAGAGTTTTAAGGTGAAGACAAATTATAATAATTAATATACAGGGTGCAAGAAAATAAAAACAGTAGCAGAAGTTAAAGCACGTGCTTAGACATATCTAGATTAAAGTAAAAAATCGGTAAGAGAGAAACACGTGCTTAAGCTTTTGCAATTGATTGCCTGATAATTGTTACGCTTGCGCTCTTATGTAATCTTCGGAGTTTTAAGATACATTTCCTAGACTATCAACACTTATTTGCTTTATTCCATTCAATAAATGTGAAATTCATACCTAAATAGACTTGGCGTATTATTTAAATTCACGTATTTAAACCTGTGAGAGAGTTTAATCAAGTCTGTATCTGAACCCACGTCTGTTGAAACTTGCGTTGGCGCCATTTATATGGGGCATGAAAGACATGAATAGCTGCTTGCGTAATGCGGTTTTACTTTTATAGCATTGTGGCGACAACATCCTTTCTATCGTTGGCGATTTTTGTTTTCACGTTATCTTTTTGTGATTCTACCAATTTCTTTTCTGTTTAACTCGAAAAATATTCTTTTTTTTTTATCTACGCTCATTTTCTTCCGGTAACGGAAAATTGTCCAAGCGAGCACACAATATTATATACTTAGATGCTATTGGCGTTCTAACCACAATCTGGTAATTCTTGAATATAGATAAAGTGGACCAGTAAGAGGTTATTAAAAGCATAAACATACAATTTTATCGAAAAGTAGGTGTACAATTTAAGCTTTTCATGATATTATTCTGCGAAACTAAGTAGAGGCACGAGATATACAATAGTTTCCATTTCACGAACAAGCCAATCTCGCTCTTATGCAGCCACGCTAAATTGTTGTCTCTTGCACACAGAAGCTCGTCTAGTATAGCTTGCATCTTGCGCAGCTCGTACTAGTTTCTGCTTTTGCATCTTTAGTGATGGATGCTATGTTAATATCATATTTACTAAACACTTCACTACAATAAAACTTTTAGGACCCAGTGACACCTAGGGCCTAACAACTTCGACAATTGCGAAACTAGCCAAACTTTACACCCATGCTCAATCCCTTAAGAGATGGGATGGAGTCAAAGGATGCAGTCTTGCCAGGATCACCCTGGGCAACCCTGGGAAGTTAGCGCGGAAGAAATTTTTGGCGATGACCAGGAAAAGCTTACGTTTAACAGTAGGATTTCTGACTGGCCACTGTCAACTAAGAAAACACCTCCATACTATGGGGCTAGTGGACACATCTCTATGCAGGATGTGTGAACAGGAAGATGAAAGTGTCAGGCATGTCTTTGCGAGTGTCCGGAGTTATCGTCAATAAGAGAGTGTGTGTTCGGTGAGTCTTGGTCTACACCTGCCGATATAATAATAATTAATACAATAACAATTTATTCACCATTTGATATAAAATACAGTCAGAAAATGATGCATAGATGTACCTAGTGAATAAAAAAGAATATCTTACGAGGTAAATTACCTGTATAGAAATAAAAAATATATATAATTACAAAGTTATTGTTTTCTATGGAAACACAATTAAAATTATACAGATATGAATTAACTTCACTCGACAATTTCCCAATATTTTTACATCATATATTAACCTAGTAAATTTTATATTATTTGCCTTGATAATTTTGTTAGTAACTTTTCGAGCTCTTTTTTGATATTTTTTTCATTTATTTCGCAGCTTTGTTGTTGAAAAAAGAAATTCAAAACTTTTGGTCCAAGGTAAGCAAATCCTCTTTGTCCCACAGATTTTAACATTAAAGGTAAAACATAGATACTCTGCAGTCTCGTAATATATGAATGATTGCCAGTTGAAAGTAATGTACGGTTTGAAAATTGGTATTTACATATCTGAAAGAAAAATAATTGACGACAATCAAAAACTTCTGTTTCTTTGTATAATTGATCACTAGAATACATTCTGTTTCTACCGAGAATTATTTTTTAAAACCTTCATTGAAGAACCTCAAGGCGGTTCAAGTAAGTTCTACATACGCCACCTCAACCTATGATTCCGTATCTTAGGTGAGACTCTACTAAACTTTTGTATACTATAATTTTTTGCTTTAAATCAAGAATATCTGAAAACTGTCCAAATCTATAAAGTATTGTTCTAAGTTTTTTCAATAAATAAAATCAATATGAGCATTCCATTTCAGACTACTATCAATAATTATCCCTAGATATTTAATTTTTCTCGTTGGATTAATTTTTATGTTATTTTGGATAAAAAGGAGATGTTTCCTATAGTGACCTGTCCACCTTCCTGGGAAGGACGATGATCTAGGAGGATAACTCCTCGGGAGGATGTACAATGGGTCACATGTGGCCCAAGTGAGCCTACCTACAGAAACAGATACACATCATATTTACTCACATTTGTTGGCACCCTCACCTGAAAGAAAAATATAAAAAATACTGGCTCCTTCAAACATGGTTGGTGTATCATTCTTCGGCTGGCAGATTTGGGGCGCTGGAAGTGTCGTTTTTGGGGTCATTGATCGACAGAGATCACTCAAACCAAATATGTATGACAACAAGTGAAACTATTGTCAAAATAAATGAAAATATAGTAATTTGTTTGAAGCAGGATGCGATATAAAATGTATATTGGAAAATTCTTAGCCTACTATAGAACCAAACAAAATTTCAATGTCAAAATATTTTATTACTCAACATATTCTCCTTTTAATTGAATACATTTATTACAGCTAACCTGCAACGTCTCTAGACCTTTCAAAAAAAATGTTTCTTCTTGCTCTGCAAACCAGACCTCCACAGCTTTTATTACCTCCTCGTTGGAAGAAAATTTACGACCTTTTAAACTTTTTTTCAGTTGAGAAAAGACATGATAGTCAGACGGAGCCAAATCTGTTGAATAAGGGGGGGTGTTCTAGTAATTCAAACCCTAAATCACGAATTTTTTGCATGGCAACATGAGATTTGTGTGCAGGGGCGCTGTCATGCGAAAACAAAACACCTTTGGATAGCTTTCCGTGTCTTTTCTCTTCAATTTTTTCCGGTCGAGTGTTCAGTAATGTCGAATAGTAATCTCCGGTTATTGTTCTACCCTTATCCAAAAAATCAACCATGATTACTCCATGGCAATCCCAAAAAACTGAAGCAAGAACTTTTCCAGCAGATTTTTGGACACTAAACTTCTCAGGTCTTGGAGAGGACGAAGGACATTGATCACCAAGGGTATTAAGCATATCTTCGTAAATCTGCTTACCTCTTAACCCTTTTTTTTAAATACAGGTACTTGATGATGACTCGATACTCCAAATTTTCGATTTTCACAATTTCTATTTCTATTCTTCAATTTTCTATTAATTTATTGCGTCACTCTGGTTTACTTTTTTGACGTCCAACTTCACACTGACACTTCTAATGAGTTATTGTTCGTTGCTATGGTAACGCAATATTTTGTTTATGTATGGAACTGGTCTAGGCTAACTAGATATCAATACATCCTCGTATCTTGTTAATTTCATATAGATAATAATAACATCTTCGCTAATGGGTTATCCAGTAAGAGCTCATTTATTCCATTCTCCCCATTTGTATAATTCACGAAAATGATCATGTATCAAACGACCAACGCGGAAAATGCCATCAAACAACTTTTAATTAAGATCTCTTCAATGCATCTCTGACTAACGATTCTATAATTATAATGAGTTGAATTGTTGATGTAATAAACCGTCCCCAGCAATATTTGTAAGTGGAAACCCTTGTAGAAAAACCGACCCTAGCTGTCACATAGTCGGGTCGTCCCTAGTCCCGAATTTAACCTCTTTGTTATTCATATTTATGTAGTTTATATTGATGAGTTTACTGATGTGCTCCCCGAACAAGTAGTTTGGAAGTAATTCGAAAATTTCAGAAGTGGGATCTTTAAATTGACAGGGAATATCGCATTTTAGTTGATACAAAATGTTCGGGTCATTTTTTATTCAGAAGGGATAACCTTAGAGTAGTAGAAAGTAATGTAAGTTCTGGGTGTTTCATTAAATAATGCCAAAGTTACTGGAAAAATGTGATGTCGAATTGAAATTCAAACGAACTGAAGAATACCCTGCATGAATCAGTTTGTTTTCGAAGTTCCTATATCCATTTGTAAGGTCCATCATTACTTATCTCTACCCTCTTGACATATCTCAATCCATAACATTGAGTAAGTGTCTCTCGAGAACATTTCATGAAACCGATTAGACTGAATCTCTTCTTCTTCTTCTAAATTAGTAGTTTGCTACTTATCATCACGAATGGAATAGAAAGAAATGAAATAGCAGATAAACTAGCAAAGAGGGGGGGCCTGAACATTTTGCGGAATCAGCCCCAATGTAATATTGGAAGAAATAGGTAGAGCCGAGAAAAGGAGAAGATCTGACCATTGGAAAGATCTAGTGGGGCTTATACAATCAAAGACTCTTCTGGGTGACTACAACCTGTTGAGATCAAATGAATGCATAAGTCAAAGTAAAACTGCGCTAAGAGTTTTAACAAGGATCCTAACGGGACATTGTCGCCTGAATGGGCACTTGAAAAAGCTCAAAATAGTGGAGGAAGAAGAATGCAGATTTTGTGGCATGGAAGAAGAAACTTCCATCCACATACTTTCCAACCCCACAGCACTTCAGAATCCTAGAGCACAGCACCTGGGAGATTACTGGATAGAAGAGGAACATTTACCTAAGTTGAAGCCTGCAGACATCCTAAAGTTCCTCCGGAACTAAAGAAGCTACTAGTTTCTGAGACTCTTCTCAGAAACTGAGTAGAAGTAAGATCTTTTAGGTCTCAGTGAATGTCACCCCAAAAAACATACATATCATTAGGGATTATTAAAATTCTGGGTTTTTAAGAAACACAATCAGTTTAAATATTTCTTTTATTAATGGTACTCTTTGTATGGAAGAATAAAATATGGTTGTAGACACCCGGTTATCTCGTCCCGTATATACATTTTCTCTATGACTCAACGTCGACCCCTCTCGGATAAGATTTATAAATGTTTGCATTGGATTTTATCAATCAAATTTGTCGGTAAATGTGCTGTTATCGTTCAATATGCGGAATTGCTTCTATTTTATCATATTTACTATATCTACGCCGCATGCCGCAATGATAGAAAAAGAAAAATTGACGTATACAATCAAGTTAAAATGCGGAAGGAGAAAATATCCAACGGGATTAAGAGAAGGAAAAAAGACAGCATGTTTTAAATATATGCTTTCATGTTTATTTTATTTTTTTATATTATATGTTACCAACCATTTTAAATACAATAATAGAATAAACATTTACAAAATTTAAAACTTCTGTATAAATACAGGGTGTCCAGAAACTCTCCTGCCAAACGGAAACTACAGTTATTTGAGGTGATTTTAGGTCGATTTAGCTCAAATTACCTCAATCTGAAAATGCTTCCTAAAGGAGCTACAGCCCTTTGAAGAAGACGTCCTCATATGAGTTTTCTTCAAATTATTCAAAAATACCGTTACTTAAAATATTCAAACTTGGTATAATCAATAAACAGTTACAAAACAGTCGTTCGCTGTGAAATACATTTTTTTTTCAGATCCATCACAAGCGTGTCAGTCGGGGAAACCAACAGGTATTTTTATTAAAAATATTTTATTTTCAAGTTTTTTATGTATCCGACACTGAATTTAGAAAATTCAAGATAATTTTCATAAAAAATGTTCTCTTCTTTCAAATCGATATCATGAACCGTTTTCGAGAAAAATAAATTCAAACTTTTTGTGTTTCTTAAATAAAATCATGTTGGATTATAAAATTTTATCTGTAATATCAAGTTGGCTTTGAAAAATCAACAAATTGTACAGATATTGATAACAAAAGTCGTAAGAATAAGTTGTTTACATATGCGGACGTCTTCTTCAAAGGGCTGTAGCTCCCTTAGGAAGCATTTTCGGATTAAGGTAATTTGAGCTAAATCGACTTAAAAGCACCTCTAATAACTGTAGTTTCCGTTTGGCAGGAGAGTTTCTGGACACCCTGTATATTACCAACCATTTTAGATACAAGAATAGAATAAATATATTCAACATTTAAAACTTCTGTGTAATTATAAGTACTGTAGTCTATTATACTATCAGTTCTCTTAGCTTATTCCTACTCATACAATCAGACATGAAAAATGAATCTAGGTCTACTTTGTTGCCTAATAATCTCATCAGCAGACAGAAACCCTTCATTAGAAGACATTTACGCCAACATTTACGGCAGACCTAATGAGCAGCGATTGAACAATTGTTAAAGCTGTAGTAGGTATGTTAAAAGTGGGCACTAGGGCCAGTCACGTAGCTACAGCTTTTACATGGGGAGGGTTTTGGTTTGTTTCATCTGATAGGTTAGGAAGGGGAAAGCTTTATTGAAGGCGCCGCCTAAGGCAAAAAAAATCGAGTACCACGACCTAAAGCAATTTTTCAAGTTCAAGAAATTTAAGTTTTTTTTTAATTATTTGTTTGACTTGGCTACATCTAAAAGTATATTTAAACATCGTTTTTCGTTTTGCCCCCTTCTGCTGAAATAGTTATAACCATGTATATATTTTTTTCAAAGGAGCCGTCCCGGCACCACCTCAGCCTCTTGGGCTTATTGTGGATACTCCTAGTGTTCTGACTACAGCCTATTCAGCCAATCCGTTCCCTGTATTAGCTCATACAGGTTCTTTGATGGATGGTTGTAGAAGTTTTCTGGAGTCATTTGGGGTCTTCCATTTAGTTTTTGCCTCCTGTGGTCCAGCGTCACACATTTGCATAATATGTGCAGAGTTGTTTCAGTCTCCTTTTTGCATCTCCTGCATGTGAGGTCTCCGTTATACAGCCCTATTTTGTTCATGTGCTCCTTTGTGGGAAAGTCTCCCGTAAGAAGCCCCGTTATGGTGCGTAGTTTGCTCCTGCTCATTGAGAGCAGTTCTTTTGCTACTTTTTCTGATGGTTCTTTTATAAATTTCTTCCCATGTGTTTGCCTGGGCATTCTTCCAGAGTTTCATGGATTGTTCTTTTACCCACCCTTTTAACCATGACCTAGTGGAGCATCTGGGGATGCCCACAGATGGTTCGGGTCCGTTCATCAGTGTTGACGATCCTGCTCTTGCATGTTCGTCAGCTTTTTCATTGCCAGCGATTCCTTTGTGACCTGGGACCCACTCCAGTGTTACATTGTTCCGAGTCGCCAGTCTTCTAAGTTCTTCGCCGCATACCCATACCAGCCGAGATGTTACCTGTATATTAATTTGGGAGCACCTATTTTAAAAAGTGATGGATGATTGAAAATTGAAGATTTTATTAAAACAAATAATCAATCTCACAAAAGTAAATTTAACCTCTTCAGGCTAAATTATTCAGAATTGTTGAGGAATCTATTTCTATTGCCAAATCCCGATGAATACTCATATTGCGGCAGTATGTTAATAAAAAATTATTGTACCTTTAGTGTATTTTCTATGGGGAGGGGGGGGGGGCTATACACGTCCCTGACTAGGGCACTGTGAGCTAAACAGATTATGTCACATGGGAGAGCAGAGTGCAGAGCACATCCTATGCCAGTGCGACTGCTTGGACGAATGTCCGGTTTGGTCCGGTTTCTTGCATAGATAACATGGTTTCTTGTACTAGGCGATGAGTCGATGAGAAGCCACCGGCAATGAATTACAGCATCAGCGTGGAGGCTGATTATGAGCTATTTAAAACGAGTCTAGCTGGAGAATTCAGAGGACCACAATAGATCTGAAAAGGCCGATTAGACACCACATCAAATCTGGCATTCTGGTATGTCCATATTTTACGACTTAAGAGTATTGTTTCAAATTCTATCAATAAACATCCTGTAGAAATCGAATCCGCAAAGTTCTTAACGCAGTAAACTCCAAGAAATTCATAAAAATAAACTGGATATAATCCAGAATAGATCTCTAATTCAGTATAATGTGTATGGAGAGCAATAAAAGGGAACTATTTTTATTGTTCCGTGTTAGATTTTACGACCATAAATAACCCATTAGGGTTGCATCGAAATGCCCCTCCAGGACTATGACAAAGTGAGCTTTCGGCGATATTATCTTGTCGTCGAATTGTAAAATACATCCCTATACAAAAATGATTCCCATAAATTAATCGCGCGACAGTTACGGAGTCTTTAGGGATGATCCTAACTTTACACTCTGTTCAAAGAGCCGATAAAATTATTAATTAAGTTGCTTAGTGGTGGTTCTCCGTCACGAAACGGAAGTTTTCTTTACATATTTTATATATGGAATTGTGTGAGAGGTAGGATTTTTTTTGTAGGTGATTTAAAATGTTTTTGATACGAGGTTTAGTTTTATATTTTGATCTAAAGTAAATTTAAACAACCCCTAAATCATTCGCTTTAAAAGTAATTAGACAATCCAGACCACGTGAAAAAAGGTGTACCCATACACGCGGATGCGCTTTTTGGCATACAGAAGATCAAAGACGTTAGACGGCGTAGGAGCCGGTATAGTAGAGCTGAAGCAAGGGATAGCCTTCCCAGTAAGCCTATCAAGGAATGTCACAATTTTCCAGGAGGAAATGACGGCGATTCACCACTGTGTGGAAGAAATTAAAAGGCAGAAGAGAACATATCGTTCAATTGCCATCTTCACAGACAGCCAAGCAGCGCTAAAGGCACTCAACTCCGTAGAGGTCAATTCTAAGCTAGTATGGGAGTGTGTGCGGGCCCTAAACACGGTAGCCTGGGTACCGGGGCACAAGGGTCATAAGGGCAACGAAAAAGCGGATGAAATTGACAAACAAGGCTCATATCAATGCCATTCGTTGGGCCGGAAAACTTCTGCGGCGTTGCAAAAACCATAACAAGAATGGAAACAAAGAAGTGGGTCGCCCACAAATCTCGGAAATGGTAGGGGAGCTCACCAGGACAGAGGCAAGCGAAGCAGTTCATATTAGAACACTCGCCAAAATTTATAGCAGATCTGATGGCCAAAGATAGGAAAACTGTCAAAGCTGTAGTGAGTGTGTTAACGGGGCATTGTAAGCTCAATAGGCATTTAAAGCTGATGGGATTGACAAACGAAGATATGTGCAGGTTTTGTCACCTAGAAGAAGATACGCAGAACACATGTCAATGGGATAGCCTGGCAAATGTGCGGTTTTCTGCATTAGGCGAAGAAAAGCCATTGGCAGAGAGCTATATGAAAGGTTCAGTCTCCACACTAATACATTTTTTTAAAGAGTCAGGCTGGAGAATGTAATCTAGAGTTTAGAGGATCACAATAGATCTGAAGAGGTCGCAGTGTAATAGGCCATAAAAGCCACCTCATAAAATCTATCTATCTATCAACGAGAAAATATTTTATTTTGTAAAGTTTAACACCCCATTGACGTCTGATTAGCCCCAATTTGACAGATCTGAGAATCGCATAATTTTTAAAGTTCCACCTAACACTGTCAGTCAAACTGACATATTTACATTGTATTATTTTATTTCATAAATTTTACTAGTCATTTATCAAAAATATCATACCAGCTAACATGTATCCAATTTTTCATTATTACAATGTATGTGAAATGTAAAATTTTTTTAGAAAGCTCGGATTTAATTGTTCTGTACATTGTTTGTGCTGTATTTTTAATTATCATATGTCGTTTTTTCTATAACAATTTATTTGAATAATTGTAAAGAAACAAATTACCTAGTACTTGTGAGGAAAATTCTGTTAGTGGAGCAATCAAGTTTATTAGACTTATAAGATGATTGGTGAGGACTGAGGAGTTAATGGAGACCAGAAATGGGAGGAACGATTCTTATGGTTGTGAGACAAGTGGAGAGACAATAATATTAAAGACTTATATAGCAGTATTATAGTCATCTAGGAGATTATTTAAAATTTCTGAGTAAGAATAAAAAACACAAGAAATAAATGCAATTTAAAAAATTGAATTGGAATATAATTAAAATAGTTATTTATGTACCAAGGCAGTAAAGTGATTCTTTATCGGACGAGTCTGAAATTATGAGACGAGCGAAGCGAGGCGAATAACAGGCTAGTCCGATAAAGACACTTTACTGACGTGGTGCATTCAAAATTTTATCGCCAACTGCTCAGAATTCAGAATATAAGAAACTGAGGTATATTTCATTGCATTTTATTATGACAAAGTAAACAGCACATATAGAACAAATCTACCTATTATTTGTTATATTTAAATTAAAGGTACACCCTGAAGCATTGTAAAAGTTAATTCCTGAAGTCAAAGGAGTTCCAACAATAATTTGTTATAAATAAATCTTAAGAAAACTATTATGGAGCCGTAATAGGGAGAAGCGTGACACTGACAGATGATGATTTTCGAGTTATGTCAAAGTCAAAATACTTTACCTGCCGCATATGTCATTTTACCTGCCGCAAATGCGACAGATAAAGTAAAGGAAGGTAAACAACTGTTTGTTTACTTCCGGAAATCAATCTGACGGTTGGCGATAAAGAAATATAAAAATGGTAAGAAGTTGAGTTATTTTTGAGATATTTGAGAAATATATGTTACCGTGAAAGACCGAAAGTAGTGAATGTCAACATTCGTCGGTGGATGTCGACAAATGTCAAATGCCTTGGTGAAAGTCCGAACATTTCTCAATTCTATTATACATTCGGACTTTCACCGGTATATGTCGACAAACACAAATTTGGCCCGGTGAACCTCGGACACTGCAGGTCGCGACAAGTTTTTAGTTCCTGCCCCTTGTTTCAGTTTGACAGCGCTCCCTAACCTAATTTAATTTTCTTATTAGAAATTATAATTTGTATTCAATGGCTACTACAGTGAATCGTGATAAGTTTTTTGAAAAGTTACATGCCTTAATTGGAAGTAAACGAGAAAACAATTATTGTTTTTATTTTTCACAAGAAAAGTGGGTATTCTAAAATCGTTTCTGAAGTAATTTCTGCATTTTTTAGTCAATGCTAAAAGTAAGTGTAGTACACCTTTGGACTACAGACGTTTAAAACGTTTTGACATTTTAAAAGTTAGTGATGAAGAAAAGTTAAGTGTGCCATTAAAACCAGGAGAAACAAATATCCATTATTATGTCACTAATAATGAGTTGTTTACAATACTTTCTGAAACTCACATAAGAACAGGCCATGAAGGAAGAACACGAGTGCTTAAAAAATTGCAAGTTAGATACAAAAATATTACTTATGAAGTTGTAATGTTGTATTTAAATTTGTGTAAACAATATCAAATGAAACATAGTCCGTTAAACCAAGCAGGGGTATAACATCGTCATCACTCCCTCGCGGGCAAATTTCAAACATTGAGACCGAATAACAGCTAGAAGCTTATGTTGAAACAGACATGGATAATGAAAATACCATTGGAGCTGATCCGCTACCTGGCACGTCTTCATCTCAAGCACTGACTACTGACTACACCAACTGTTGCGATGGAGGTGATCCTTGGTCTTCGGCCTCTCCACCATGTGATCGAGGCTGAGGCGGGGAGGGCTTTCCTGCGCTTGAAACGGCTGGGATACGTGCGAAGAGGGGAAGAGTGCAGGCACGTCAAGAAGCTCCGGCTCCAGGAAGATATTCCAGTTCTGGCTCGAGCGGCTGATGAATGCCTGCGTAAGTACTACTTCGCTACCCCATACAGGGCCATGATACGGGATAGAGAGTCCTGGGAAAAAGAGAGGAATACACAGCCTAATGGGACCGTCTGGTACACAGATGGCTCATGCTCCGGTGATAGAGCAGGAGCTGGAATTTACTCCAGGAACCCAAGAACACAGGTTTGTGTACCATTGGGTGAGGGTGTAACTGCATATCAGGCCGAGATATATGCTATCTTGGAATGTGCGCAGATAAACCTAGACAGAGGTTATGTGGATCGACGCATAACCATATACTCCGACAGTCAGGTAGCAATTAAAGCCCTGAGTGGGTATACCAGCAACTCAGGACTTGCTAACGATTGTCGAGAACGACTTGCTAATCTTGCAAGGCGGAACGTGGTGCGGCTAGAATGGATTCCAGCCCACTCTGGTTTTGAAGGCAACGAGATGGCGGATGCACTGGCTGCGGAAGGGGCGGCAGCTCCTTTCTGCGGTACGGGCCCGACCCTGGGCCTAACAAAACAAAGAATACGCAAGGAGACGAAGAAGTGGCTGAGGAATCAGCACCTCGCTCAATGGAATGCTCTGCAGGGTACTAGACAATTCAAACTTGGACTGATGGACACGCTGGGGCAGCTATTGAACTACCAAGGAGTAGGTTGAGGAAAATAGCAGGACTCCTAACAGGGCACTGCTGTATGAGGAAGCACCTCTACAATCTAGGAGTAGAGGAAAGTTCCCTATGTAGGGGTTGCGGCATGACTGACGAAACGTCAGTCCATGTTCTCTTAGAGTATCCACACTGGGCTGTATTACGCAGGCGAATCTTCGGAGTCACTGTCATGGCTCCTGGAGACACAAGCAGGCATCCACTGAAAAAGGTTGTGGCCTTTATTGAAGGGCTCGGCTTCATGATTGACTAGGTAGCAGAAATGGCACATTGGGCCCGCCAGTGGCCTCAGTGTCGGAACCTTGGCTTGAGTTGTTCAGGACAAGGCTCGCCTGCACATTTAGTAGTAGTAGTAGTATGTTGACATATAGTGGTTTCTATCGAATTTCATTATAACTTCATACCTTTTGAATCTTATAGATTTTCATTTGTAAATTTAAAATTTTTTAATATTTGTTGATTACTAAAAGTTATGGCATACTATGGCGTACATCATATTGTCCAGACTTTAACTTATTTGTCCCGTTGATTATTATTGTTTTGAACAATATATTATTGTTAAAATCACAACTTTAACCCTCTTTTGTAAGTTCCCAGTATTAATCAATCAACATAAAAACATGTCAGGCTATAAATCCATAAAGATAAAATATGGACCGTTATAGAAGATATGAAAAACTTTACTGAAGTTAACCCTCTAGTCAACATGCTCATAAAAGAAATCACTAAATATCTAGAGAACGGGGAAACTAACTCTGCAAAAATCATAGGCGGGGCAGGAGATATTAGAGGGATAATCAATTAAGTTAATTAGATACGTTTTCGATTATTTGTGGTATGAGATGAATTTATTTTGTTTATATAAGATTATAGAATACACCAAATTAGCTTCTTATTTGAAAATTAATTTTAAAATTAGTCGTATCTGCTTAACCAAGATTTTAGTTTGGTTTTGACTACTTCATAAGTACGTATTTTGAGGTGCAATAGAGAGGAAATTGAAAAAAATATCTCTGATATTCAGTTCAGAGCATCTCTAAATTTATTTAGGTACCTATGGTGTGTCGGTAAATAATGTGTTTACCTGAAGCTATACATTGATAAAACGACACTTCCATCCAAAGAAGAGTTTACTGAATAACAAAGTAGACAAGGACAGGTCCACTTATACTTGGACACTAACGTATGGAGCAATTTCATGGGGACCGAAGGTTCTACAAGCAACGGCCATCCAAAAATTATATCAAATACAGCGAATGGCTTGTTTAAACATCACAGGAGCCATGAGAACAACACCAACCGCAGCAATGGAACTAATTACTGGTCTGACCCCTCTGGACCTACACGTCAAGGAGGTTGCGTTAATGACCATGGTACGATTGCGCACGGCTGGTGTAAACCCCGAAGTAGTAATGGGCCAATTGAGGTTGAGCCTATGGAAGTAAGCGCTCACTGCGCTACCTCTGCTGCAGGCAGCCAACGATGCAATTGAACCCAGGTTTTTGTTTAACAAACCCTACAAAATTCAAATAAAACAGAACACAGAGCCAGATGCTGCAAATGCAATACGCATATATACAGATGGTTCAAAAATGAAAGAAGGCTCAGGCTGTGGAGTTTACTCGAGAGCACTGAGCCTCAAGATTAAGTGGGGAATGGGGAACAATACCAGCGTTGTTCAAACAGAACTGGCTGGTATCTCAATTGCCACAAAAGAACTAACCAGAAGAGGAATTTCTGGCAAAACCATAATAGTCTGCACTGATAGTAGACAAGCCCTATTAGCCTTGAACAGACAACGTGTTATATCGAGGCTAGTACTAGAGTGCCTCCAAGATTTAGCTGACGTCTCGGCAGATAACAACATTATCCTGAGGTGGGTTAAAGGGCACGACAGGAGTAAAGGAAATCGCATTGCTGATTCTTTAGCCAGTGAAGCCGCTGGACTAAAAATTCTAGGACCCAGTGACACCTTCGGCTAACGACTTCGACAATTGCGGAACTAGCCAAACGTTACATCCATGCTCAATCCCTTAAGAGATGGGATGGAATCAAAGGATGCAGTTTTGCCAGGATCACCCTGGGCGACCCTCGGAAGCTGGCGCCGAAGAAATATTTGGCGATGACCAGGAAAAACCTTCGTTTAACAGTAGGATTTCTGACTGGTCACTGTCAACTAAGTAAACACCTCCATACTATGGGGCTAGTGGACACACCTCTATGCAGGATGTGTGAACAGGAAGATGAAACTGTCAGACATGTCTTATGCGAGTGTCCGGAGTTATCGCCAATAAGAGAGTGTGTGTTCGGTGAGCCTTGGCCTACACCTGCCGATATAAAGGAGATGTCTCCCAGTGACCTGTCCACCTTCCTGAGAAGGACAGGATGGACAATTACCTAGGAGGACAACTCCTCGGGAGGATGTACAATGGGTCACATGTGGCCTAAGTGCTGTGAGCCTACACACTCACCCTCCCCACTCTACAGATACAGATACTTGGACACTGCACCATGAGGAAGCATTTGGGAAAGGTTAATGAACCTCTGTGAAGAAAATATGAACTCTATGATGAAACACACACTTGGCTTGGCAAAATCCTACTCAAGAGGATAGTTGGTTTGGCTCTTTGGAGGTCGTTTAAAATCAAAAGCAGGTGATGCAGCAAAAATTCATCTGATGGTCGAAGAACTGTTTACTGCTGATTGGTACGTTTCCATTTGTTTGCTAAGATTCGAAAAACCAACCCCTAACGACGAATGATCCTCCACTTTGACAATGCAAGTTCCCTTTCAGCTCAACTAAGACAACCTCTGTATACAAATATTGCTTTCCTGTTTATACAAATTTTTGGTTCTGTCTATGTAAGTACATATATCTACGTTAACGGAAAAACTGATTCTGACTAGGGAAAATCAGTCGGCATAGACGATTCACTTGTTTCTCTCTCGCGATATCCGGTTGCTGACGCATTTCCGGAAGAGGCTGCCATGAAGTGATCCATGACTATTTCTATTGTTGGGTGATAGAAACAAATTTCCAAGAACGGGAAATCTGGTGTCATGCAGAGCCTGTTTATAATATTCAGAAAATGGGGAAAATATTTATAAGGCTTAATAAAAAAAAAGAAAACTAATGGAGAGGATGTAGGATAATGTATAGCATTAGTTTGTGTATGTGAATAACAAAACGTAAAATTGTTAGGGGTAATAAATTGTCAGTTGAGTTTATGCGTCATTAAATCATGATTTGCAAATTTCAAGTGTTATTTTTAATATCCAAAAAATAAATTCTTTGATCGTCTGGCTTAGGTTTAAATATTAATCAATGATTAAGAGTTTTCATACATTTAGCGACAGATCATTGTTTATTAATCAAATGTAATTTCGCTCGGCTCTGCTTATAACAAGGCTAAGGCCCGGTACTTTCTCTTCCATAAAAATTTCCACTATTTAGCAATAAATAACCAGATAGTTAACTTAGCATTTGCACACTATCCTTAGGTGAAAAGACAGCTTTGTCACTTATTTTGTGAATAAACATTATTCTACAGAATAAATATCGCTATTTGAATGTGAAAGTACCGTACATAGATATCTGTATCTGTAGAGTGGGGAGGGTGAGTGTAGACTCACAGCACTTAGGCCACATGTAACCCATTGTACATCCTACCGAGGAGTTGTCCTCCTCCTCCATTCTGTCCTTCCCAAGAAGGTGGACAGGTCACTAGGAGACATCTCCTTTATATCGGCAGGTGTAGGCCAAGACTCACCGAACACACACTCTCTTATTGACGATAACTCCGGACACTCGCATAAGACATGCCTGACAGTTTCATCAACCTGTTCACACATTCTACATAGAGGTGTGTCCACTAGCCCCATAGTATGGAGGTGTTTCCTTAGTTGACAGTGGCCAGTCAGAAATCCTACTGTTAAACGTAGGTTTTTCCTGGTCATCGTCAAATATTTCTTCGGCGCCAGCTTCCCAGGGTCCCCAGGGTGCATCCTTTGATTCCATCCCATCTTTTAAGGTATTGAGCATGGGTGTAACGTTTGGCCAGTTCCGCAATTGTCGAAGTCGTTAGGCCGTAGGTGTCACTGGGTCCTCAAATTTTTATTCCTGCATCTTCCCTGGCCAAAGAATCGGCAATGCGATTTCCTTTACTCCTGTCGTGCCCTTTAACCTACCTCAGGATAATATTGTTATCTGCCGAGGCGTTAGCTAAATCTTGGTGGCACTCTGGTGGCGACATAGATAAACAAGACTGATTTTTATTCCTGCGCAAGAGAGTTATCAAACTTCACCTGGCTTCTTCTCATGTGAAACGGAGTCTAAGATGATAAAACTAAATATTCAAATACATAATAAGGTTGAACACATTTTCTTAGCCTTTCTGGGACTCTACGTGTACACTCCGCGTCATATAAAACTGGTACACTTTTTTTTCCCTATGTGAATCAAACTTAACTAATCAAAATGACAAACAGACACATGTGTCAAATTTG
>CAJUYI010002082.1:47221-65128 GCA_910591695.1 Galerucella pusilla
CTGAATAGCGATTGAAGAGACCTTTCAAACGATATGTCACAAGCACCTATTTCCAATTTAAAAAAAATTGGAGGTTGCAATTGTCACTCGAAGGGGGCTGAAGGTTAGGATCATGCTTTCAGGATTTTTTTTAACATGTACAGTAAGCAGAATATGTTACTCTTGATATCACTCATCGATATCTTTTTGTATAAGTATTCAAAAATATAAATTTCTTCAAGTTATCACTTCCCTACATTATTAATTTGTTTTTTTATACAAGAAAATATTTAAATTTCCATAAAATTTTGAATAAATTCCCAGTTTTCGATGTATTTATAACCTTCAAATAATGCTATCTTCCAAGTCATTTTCTCGAGTCAAGCTATTGATTAACAGATGGCGCGAGGATTCACATATTTAAAATTTATCCTTAAAAGACTTTCAATTATGTCGATGACCTTTTTTTGCTTAAGGCTTAAAACTAACTTGGAAAATTAACATTATACTTTTTCTAATTACTTAACTTAATAAAATATACTTATTCATTTAATAATTTATTATGACCAACCTGATAATTTTTTTAAAATTATTAAAAATAATTTATTAGAAAGTGGAAATAATTGTTGTCTACCTGGTTACCTTGAAAGAAGGTGAAAAGTCAGTACTATCTTACACCATGATCAAGTAAGAGAACTCTTATTGTTAACATTAATATACGTTAAAGGCAGTGGGTGAATTTGTTTATAAATATGAAAATGTGATTCTAACATTAATTGTTTTTAAATAAAATAATTTGTGTAAGTGTATAAGTAAATCTAACTTATCTTTTGGAAAAACAAATAAATAAGGTAAGTTGGTTACCTGATTACCTGATTTTAATTCCTGCTACACTTTTTTAAATCTGTATTGGCTTATTTGCCAGTATCTATATTTTGATACTGCTTGACCTTGTTTATTTGTAATAATTTTATTAGTCATTAATTAGTCACAATTAGTCATATTTGCTACTCTTGGGGTTATCTTTTCAACTACTCATTTGATTTTGACGATCCAAATCACGACATTTCAACGAATTTTAAAATTTGGTATATGTCACAACCTAAATAGCAAAATGGAATTCTAAGAGGACTGAATTGTTGTATAACAGTCTAATAACGTTGTTTTAAGGACTGTTTGTTTTTATTAAGCCTTTTGTTGCGATAATTAAGAGTTGTATAAATGTGTATTAAACAGTCATATAAGAGTTGTATAAACTTTACAACCAGTTGTATAAAAATGGGCCCTTTTTAGTTGTATAAGCATCATTTAATTGTTTTGTAGACCGTTATAAGAATTTTAGTATCCTATAAGATATATCTTGTAGCTGTTTATACAAACCTTATAGAATTCAAATTGCTACTTGGGAATGACTAATGCGCAATTTTAACACTCGTTACACTATAGTTACGGACCTACGGGGAAATTTTCGATAGCTGGCGGGATCTTAATCAGCTACAAAGAAAAAATTATCGCGATAAGATCCTGCTTCATATGGGATTTTAAATACAGGAGGGTAATATTCTATACAATTACAGATTTTACATACAGGATGTAGTTATGGATTGTCTACCAGCCAAATTTCATGAATATACTAGGAATGTTTGTACTTTTCGCGCCTATTATTATTCAGATGACAGAGTAATTACAGTAATAGGACTTCCTCAAAGTGGTACTCGAAAGTTTATTGAACCTTAATAATTTACATTGAATTTTATACCAGTTTTTTAAATAAAATTATTTTGTACTTGTTGGTACAATTTTTTACACTGACTATGGATTTACGAAGGAAAGACTTTAATATAGTCAAAAACGCTCTTGTCGTGTGGGTTCAAAGGTCACTAACCATATGTATCAAATCATAAGATACAGAGGTTACCAGAATGTGAGTTTACAAATATACCCGGAGAAAATAATGATGGTTGAGTGATGATTGGTTGACGAATTTCCACTTTTTCACTCATTCTCGTAATAATCTATCAGATTAAGTACAATTTTTTTGCTTGAGGATGTAAAATATCGGAAAATTGCTTCTTATTATTCATATTGTCAATTTGAATTGTCAAAGTCACATAGCTGACACTTGAATAAAAACTTCGCTGGTGAAAGACTTTTTAGAATCGGTGAAAACTAAATAGATATCCTATTTTCTCCCGTCAAAATTGCACAAGTCTGTCTTATTCATCTTACGGATTTTATTTGGAAGTTATAATTAAACGCAGTAAAGGAAAACAAAAACGGTGAGTATGTCTTTGTTGAATCGTATGATAAGACTGCATTTGACTATAACAATAATTACCCTACCGAAATTTCTTTATAAACAAAGTTAGAATGACAGATACTGATGATTTTGAAACGTTTCTGTAGATATTGAGCTTATAACATAAGCCATGGGACACCCTGTATATTAGGATATAATAAAAAAATTTTCGCGTGCAAGATTTTAGAAACTGAAAATATCAATTACAGAAAAAGTGAGAGCTCAAATAAATTATTAGATATTAGCTTTTAATAATAACTGAGACTATTAGTGTTAATAACAAATTGATTGTTTCTTCAAAAAACATATAAAAATATGCTTTAATAACATGACGTCATGTTGTAAACAGCGGAAACTTCAGTGCATATAATTTATTGATTATTATTATTATATTTTCAATATTTTCTTTTTAGAAAACTAATCAACATGATACTACAGCTGTGTTTCATATTTCTATTAATTGACTTGAGTAATTCTGGATATATTCCTCCTGGACCTCAATATAGATGTCCCAAGGACAAGCTCCTATTACATCCTTGTACCTGTGATATTGAATCTGATATTGGAATTTACGTTAGTTGTAACAATACTAATTTAGCGAGTATGAGTATTGGTCTTAATAATTTGGCGACTTTTGAATTGCCTATAGAAAGGTTGACTATATACAAATGTAATATTGGTAAGTATATTACATATAAGAGCGCTTTCACACGAGACACTTTGTGGCCGGCTACTAGTGTCTGAAAAGAATCGCGCGGCTAAAAATACATTATAAATAGACGCATTCACACGAGACACAGATGAATGCGTCTATTTATAATAATGTATTCTTTTCAGACACTAGTGGCCGGCCACAAAGTGTCTGAAAAGAATCACGCGGCTAAAAATACATTATTCCTTATCTGTGTCTCGTGTGAATGCGTCTATATTTTTACCCGCGCGATTCTTTTCAGACACTAGTGACCGGCCACAAATAAGTGTCTAGTCTGAAAGCGCTCTAAGCGTGTTTTTTAGTTTTTTATGTTTAATATTTCAGCTAGATTATTCGGAAGTCTTTTATACAAACTAAACGTGAGAACACTGGTATTCGAAGACACTCCAATAGAAAAAATCGAGGAGCACACATTTTTGGGAGTAAATAAAACTTTAAATGAGTTTTATTTGAAAAATTCTAGTTTGTCTGAGTTTCCCACAAAAGCTTTCAAGGTAACATTATCCAAGTTACAAGCAATACACCTTTGCTGATATTTTGTTTTAGATTTTAGGTAATGTTACTGTATTAAATATTGTTGGACATAAAATGAACGATCTTCCGAAAGACGCATTTTCAACTAGTGACTTGGTGGGAACCTTAGTAAGGCTGCACATAGCAAATGGTAATTTATCAACACCCCAACCAGAGAGTCTGCAGCCATTGAGGAAATTGAAAACTCTGGATCTACATGGGAATCACATAAGTGCATTAAAAAAGAACCAATTTAAGGTAAATAATTCGGTATTGATAAAATATTTAGAATATTTAGAAGGCAAAGGAATATTATCATGTTGGATACTCAAGGAATGATCTAGTAGGGGTATGTATGTATGTATGTACCTATATATGTACTTTTGGGGTGACATTCACTGAGACCTAAGAGATCTATTGTGCCCCCTTACTTCTACTTGTTTCTGAGGAGAGTCTCAGAAACTAGTAGCTTATTTAATCCTATTTCCCGGAGGAATTTTAAGACGTCTGCAGGCTTCAACTTAGGTAAATGTTCCTCTTCTATCCAGTAATCTCCCTCTAGCTCCCTGAGCTCTAGGATTCTGAACTGCTGTGCGGTTGGAAAGTATGTGGATGGAGGTTTCTTCTTCCATGCCACGAACTCTGCATTCTTCTTCCTCCACTATTTTGAGCCCTGTTAAAACTCTTATCGCAGTTTTACTTTGACTTATGTATTCATTTGATCTCAAAAGGTTGTAGTCACCCAGAACAGTCTTTAATTGTATAAGCCCTACTAGATCTTTCCAATGGTCAGATCTTCTCTTTTTCTCGGCTTTACCTATTTCTTCCAATATTACATTGGGGCTGATTCCGCAAAAGGGTTCAGGTCCCCAGAAACGCATTTCAGTCCCCCTCTTTGCTAGTTCATCTGCTATTTCATTTCGTTCTATTCCAGTGTGTCCTGGAATTCATAGTAAGGTGACTATATTGTTCTCGCCTAGTTCATTGAGTTTGTCTAGGCATTCCCACACCATTTCTGAACTGATTACACAAGGGCTCAGTGCCTTAATGGCTGCTCGACTATCCGACATTATGATAATCCTTTGTCTTCTGTATCCTTCATCAATATTGAACTGGACGCACTTTCTTATGGCGTGGATTTCCACTTGAAAGATACTTGGGGTTTTTCCCAAGCTTTCAGAGTGTTTGGTTCCTGGCCCGAACACTCCTATCCCAGTCCCTTCTATTGCTTTTGAGCCGTCTGTGTACCATTGAATGGCATTCTTTCCAAGTCTGGTAATGGTATTTGGATCCCATTCCTTCTTGTTGCTCATTTCCGTAACGAATTTCTTTGGAAAGTTATATTTTCTCATCATACCGTCTTGTGGCATGTCCCAGGTTGTCTGATTTCTAAGAAGTGAGGAGGTGTTTTTTTTTTAATGATTCCCTCTCTACTTAGTCTGTATCTTGTTCTTGAAAATCACTTCCATGGCTGCCGTTGGGCATGTTCTCATTGCTCCTGTAATGCATATACAGGCTAGTCTTTGAATTTCTCTCGTCATCAATAGGCTAGTTCTACTACTCCACGCAATGGCTCCATAAGTGATGATTGGTCTCACTATGGTAGGGGTGAGTAGGGATAAGACAATCAAAGATACTCCCAGAAAACTACATAGCTGAATAACAAAAAGTCTTTGGCACCAGGAGGAAAGGTTTGTTAGATTAGAAGGTAGAAAATTAGGAGCCTGATGACAATGTCAGGAATAGGAAGCCTGGACATGTGGGTTTATAATAGAGAGAGGTGAAGATCAGTTCAGGTTTGATGTAGAATTTGATAAAAATGTGGCAAAACAGGCAAAATTATTTGTTATTTTTAGGGTTTAAGAGATGTTGAAGTTCTTGATTTGAGTTTTAACGAAATACCTAAAATTGACGCTTCACATTTGGCAGATTTAACAAAAATGTCCTGGTTGAATGTATCGAATAATAGATTAACAGAAATTACCAGGTAAGTGATACTATACTGCTAAAAATATATTAAAAAATTTTCATTATTCAATTCAATTTCAGAGGTGCTTTTGCACGAAACACAGTCTTAAGAGTACTTAACATGAACTCGAATAAAATCAAGAAGCTCGACCAGAACTCTTTTCGCGGCATGCGATTTTTAAGAAGACTGTATCTAGCAGACAATGAAATAGTTGATATTGGACGAGGGACTTTCGGAGCCTTGAAAAGAATCGGTACTATCGATCTTGCAAGGAACAGACTGAAAAAAATCGATTACCAGATGTTCTTTGAGCTTAATTATATTGAGGTAAGAAACTAGAGAAGGAAAACTCTGATGCTTACTGCGGCTTACTGCGCTACCTTTGCTGCAGGTAACCAATGCTGCAATTGAACCCAGGATTGTGTTTAACAAACCCTATAAAAAAAACCAAATAAAACAGAACACAGAGTCAGAAGTTGCAAATGCAATACGCATATATACAAATTGCTCAAAAATGAAAGAATGCTCAGGATGTGCAGTTTACTCCAGAGCACTAAACCTAAGGATCAAGTGGGGAATGGGAAACAATACCAGCGTGGCTCGTACAAAACTAGCTGGTATCTCAATTGCCGTAAAAGAACTTACCAGAAAAGCAATTTCTGGCAAAAACATAACAATCTGCACTGATAGTAGACAAGCCCTATTAGCCTCTATGCAGGATGTGTGAACAGGAAGATGAAACTGTCAGGCATGTCTTATGCGAGTGTCCGGATTTATCGTCAATAAGAGTGTGTTCGGTGAGTCTTGTCCTACACCTGCCGATATAAAGGAGATGTCCCCTAGTGACCTATCCACCTTCCTAGGAAGAACAGGATGGACGATGAGTTAGGACAACTCCTCGGGAGGATGTACAATGGGTCACATGTGGCCTAAGTGCTGTGCACTCACCATCCCTACTCTACAGATACAGAACTCTGATGTTGTATGTACATTCCAACAGAGCGTACCACCTATCTAGAAGCACCTTGTCGAAGGTTGAATTTGCTTTGTAGTTCCAGGCCGTTCGAGAAGTAGTCATCCTCTTAGTTAGCATGGGCGGGTAGTAGTGGGTAGTAGCAGGTATTCTGTGAATTTTTAAAAAAGTGGATAATCTAGGTTCAGCATCAAGACGGTATAGGAAAAGTTAGGATGTTTCGGTTCGGACAACTTTGTAATCCAAAATTGTGTTTTTCAGATACTGGATGTTTCCAATAATCAAATAAAGGATATTCAAAAACTAGCTTTTAAAGATTTGTTCCTAACCCACATCAACTTATCGAATAATCAAATAACCAACGTTGAAAACGGAGCGTTTGAGAATTGCGCAAATATAACTGTATTGGATTTGTCTTTCAATCAAATCTCAGAACTTCCGAAAAAAGCTTTTGATGAAACGACGTACGCCACTGAGTTGCTGTTGTCACATAATCTATTTAGTAACTTCTCACAGGTTAGTATAAGCTGGTATACAGGGTGTCCCAAGACGACTATCTGTATATGGAAAAATATTTTCAAAGATGGCAGACTTCCGGTTCTACCGGAAGTCGACTGCAGCTTTGCTATAAATAGAACACCCTGTATATTAATACATTTTAAAAATCTACCTAAAATTTTAGTATAGTTTTGTCTGAAAACTTTTTTCGAAAAATGCATACTTTTTGAGTTATTGATTTTTTGACCTTTACAGACCCTTGTAAATTATTTTTTTACGAGGATTATCTTAAATATATGAAAATGGTTTCTGTTCGGTTGCTTTTAGCAAGGACAGAAGCATAGACAAATTATTTCTCTATGGACAGAAGTATTTGAATCTGTGTTGGAAAATTTTTCATTTCATACAGGGTGTTTATAAAAAGTGTTCAAAGTTTAACTACATAATTATGAAGTTTCTTTATTTTCTTAAATAGAACCACCCGGTTTTTCCATTTTAATGCATTCAGGCAAATTCATGTATACTTTCATATACCTAAACCTTACCGTTATCCAGATGTTAAATGTTTTCTGTAAATTTTTAGAGATGCAGGTGTGGTCTAAATTTTATTTTGACCCGTTGATACAAGCACTAAGAAATAAAAAAGATTATGTACATTTGCTTTTAATACATGGTTAATATGGCAAAGTTGTTACAAGAACATATGTGCTTTATTTGCAGTAAGATATCCTGAATCTCTAAAAATTTACAGAAACCATTTAATATCTGGTTAACGGTAAGGTTCAGGTATAGGAAAAAATACATGAATGTTTCTTATTTTTTACCCCTGAATGCATTAAAATAGGAAAAACCGGGTGGTTCTATTTAAAAAAATTAAGAAATTTGATATTTATGAAGTTAAACTTGAACACTTTCTATACACACCCTGTATAAAATGAAAAAATTTTCAACATAGATTAAAATACGTCTGACCTTGCTAAAAGCAACCGAACAGAAACCATTTTCATATCTCATTTTCGTATCTTCTTAAAAAAATAATTTGTAAGGGTCTGCAACCGTCACATTTTTTACAAAAAAATTAAAAACTCGAAAAATGTGCATTTTTCGAAAAAAGTTTTCAGACAAAACTATACTTAAATTTTAGGTAGATTTTAAAAATGTATTAATATACAGGGTGTTCTATTTAAAATAACAAAGTTACAGTCCACTTCCGGTAGAACCGGAAGTCTGCAATCTTTGAAAATATTTTAGTTAAAAAGATCGCATCCGAATACCGAAAAGTAAAAATTTTCATGATTTTACTATAAGTATTTTGCCATATACAGATAGTTTTAACTCGTCGTGGGACACCCTGTATAATATGTCTAGTTTAGTTTATCTAGAAAACTTGGTACAGCAAAAAGTTCGCAAGCGTGATCGACCAACTACTCGCCAGTTCATGGTCCACTATAAAAAGGTCGTCGAGTGTTCAAGGTCCACACACATCCTGTGTTCGCGAACAAACCCTAAGGCTAAACTCAGACGGACCACAGCGACGCCTCACGACAACTACAACGATAATTGTAGTTGTTAGTGGCCAGTGGGCGGAGGTCGTGGTTATATTAAAAGTGCAATAGAATTCGAGCAGTACTCAGACGAACAACTTCTTGTAGTTGATCTCAGTGACAGGCGCTACTTGTGGACGGTATCACCCACAAAATTGTCGTTGTTGGTTGCTCAATGCAAAAGACATGGACGACAGACCACCTTCGCAATGCTACAACTGGCCACTCCTCGTTTCTCCATGCTGAAACTGATGAACATCATCGAACACCATTGTCGTTAATTGAAGTCGTCTTCAACGACAGTGACGACAACAAAAACACAAACTAGTCGCGACGCTGTGGTCGGTCTAAGTTTAGCCACAACCTGTGGTCCGTCTAAGTTCAGCCTAAAATTAGAGACTCGATGGAGATCTAGGAACTAGCTCGTGTATGAACTGGTCGAGAACAGCTCGTGAACTTGGCCTGTCCCTGCTGTATTTGTTTATGCAGTATTTTGGCAGTTTATAATAATTATTTGTTTTTGTTTTAGATTCCATTACATAACATGACAGGCATAAAAGTTCTAAATGTCTCCCATAATCAAATTACCGTTATCCCTAAAAAGACATTCCCTAAGCTGTACGAACTGCATACCATCGATCTTTCCTACAACAATTTGACAGATGTTTTCAACTCAGTTTTTCAAACACTTTTCTCATTAAGAAACTTAAATATGAGTTACAATAACTTGGAAACAATCAAACCCAGTATGTTTGGAACTTTACCGACATTATTAGATTTAGATTTGAGTTATAATAACTTAAACACCGTATCCAAGGGATCTTTAACAAGATTATCAAGTACTAGAACTTTAACTTTGAAAGGAAATAATTTGAAAAGCTTTTTTCAATTACCCATATCTGTTTCTCATTTGGATATGTCGAACAACCAAATTGAAGCAGTGCCTCCTGAAACTTGGCCTAGTATGAACTCTTTATTAAGCCTAGATCTGAGCTACAACAATATTGGTGATAATTTGGGGGACGGAAGTTTCACCAATCTACTTACTCTACAACGTTTGAATTTGAATTACAATGGTATCCAGAATCCTCCATGGATTGCACTAAGCGAGATGACGTCTTTACAATACATTTATCTAGAGGTAGGTAACAAGTATCACTTATTTTTTTGTATGATATTGTTTCTGAGGAGGGTCTCAGAAACTAGTAGCTCCCTTAGTCCTATTTCCCGGAGAAATTTTAAAATGTCTGCAGGCTTCAACTTAGGTAAATGTTCCTCTTCTATCCAGTAATCTCCCATGTGCTGTGCTCTAGGATTCTGAACTGCTGTGCAGTTGGAAAGTATGTGGATGGAGATTTCTTCCTCCATGCCACAAAATCTGCATTCTTCTTCCTTCACTATTTTGAGCTTTTTCAGGTGCCCATTCAGGCGACAATGTCCCGTTAGGATCCCTGTTAAAACTCTTACCGCAGTTTTACTTTGACTTATGCATTCATTTGATCTCAACAGGTTGTAGTCACCCAGAAGAGTCTTTGATTGTATAAGCCCTACTAGATCTTTCCACTGCTCAGATCTTCTTTTTTTCTCGGCTTCACCTATTTCTTCCAATATTACATTGGGGCTTATTCCGCAAAAGGGTTCAGGCTCCCAGGAAGGTATTTCAGTCCCCCTCTTTGCTAGTTCATCTGCTATTTCATTTACTTCTATTCCAGTGTGTCCTGAAATCCATAGTAGGGTGACTATATTAATTGTTCTTGCCTAGTTCATTGAGTTTGTCTAGGCATTCCCACACCATTTTGGAACTGATTACAGAAGAGCTCAGTGCTTTAATGGTTGCTTGACTATCCGACATTATGATAATCTTTTGTCTTCTGTATCCTTTATCCTGTATCCTATATCCTTTATCCTTTTTATATTGAACTGGGTGCACTTTCTTATAGCGTGGATTTCCGCTTGAAAGGTACTTGTGGTTTTTCCCAAGCTTTCAGAGTGTTTGGTTCCTGGTCCGAACACTCCTATCCCAGTTCCTTCTATTGCTTTTGAGCCGTCTGTGTACCATTGAATGGCATTCTTTCCAAGTCTGGTAATGGTATTTGGATCCCATTCCTTCTTGTTGCTCATTTCCGTAACGAATTTCTTTGAAAAGTTATATTTTTTCATTATACCGTCTTGTGGCATGTCCCAGGTTGTCTGATTTCTAAGAAGTGAGGAGGTGTTTTTTTTTAATGATTTCCTCTCTACTTAGTCTGTATCTTGTTCTTTCTGCAACACTTTGCACCACCATATGTAGAGGGGTGAGGTTGAGAATCAATTCCATGGCTGCCGTTGGGCATGTTCTCATTGCTCCTGTAATGTATATACAGGCTAGTCTTTGAATTTTGGAGAGGTTTTCTCTCGTCGTCACTAGGCTAGTTCCACTACTCCACGCAAATGCCTCCATAAGTGATGATTGGTCTCACTATGGCAGTGTTCATCCAGCTTAGGATTTTTGGGTTACAGCCCCAGTTTCTTCCTGCCAGATTCCTGCACACCATTAGATCCATTTTGCCTTTTAAGTAATCTCCTTTTCGTGTTTGTTCCACAGGAGTTAACTATCTAGAGTCAAAACTAGATACTTGACTTCTTGTCTCCATTCAATTTCGTTCCCATCAAGTTTTATGTCTTTGAGGTTGAGTTTTCTTTTCTTATTAAAGGCTATCAAGATAAGATGGTTTTAGTGGGGTTGACGCACGTATACAGTACGTTTCATTGTCTCCCTTTCCATCATTCTCAATTGTGCATTCCTTTATGCATGATGCTTTGTATCCAGTTCTCTATTATGGATTTTAATTTAGGCTATATTTACACTTTGACCCTCTTTATCCAAGTTCGCCAGCTTCTTCATTTCTCCCATGAAATCCCATTCTACTTTCTGGCTCGAGATTGCTTTGAGAGCTACCAGATTGTGTGACAAGGTGGTAAGTGTAGTAACTGTTGAATATTTATGTATTTATAAAATTTCTAGGGTAATAACATTACAAAATTGGCCAAAAACGCATTTGGGAAACTTCCAGTAGTTTTCGAGCTGGATCTTGCAAATAATAATATTAATAATATTAGCACACGGGCGTTTGAAGGACTGTTGCAGCTATTGGTGCTACGTTTGAACAATAATAATATAACTAACATACCGAACGGTGCATTTCAAGGTAAAGTATAACAGCTAACTAAGATCACTTTCCAATAAAGTTAATATTTTGTTCCCAACTTCACAGTTAAGTTCACTGTTAAAGATTAACAGTTTTAATTTCTGTTAGGCGTCCGTCTCTGGGAGGGGTTTAACGCATAAAAACACCTACTCGCTGCGGCACTGCTCATGGCTTGTATACATTAATTTATGTTTTATGAAATTTATTGTTTTTCTAGGTTTGGTAGCACTTCAGAAATTAGATCTTTCTCATAATCGTATATCCAAAATGGATAATAAAACTCACGGGGTTCTTGATGACTGTCTTTCTTTGGAAAAGGTAAATGGAAATATCTCTAATCTCTATTTGTAAGCTAAGCAGATATTTTGTTTTCAGGTAGATTTGTCTCACAATAAAATTAGTTTCCTATCAAAGAAATTCTTTCCTAGCAATCGTTATATCCCTTACAAGCTGAGAGAAATTGATTTATCTTATAATCTAATGCCTGTTTTAACAATTGATATCACAATTGGTACGTCTAAATTGGAAAAACTCAATTTATCATATAATGCTATTGCTGACATACGAACAGGTGAGTTACAGTAAAATTACTATTTTTCATCATGACAATTTAATTCATGTATGAAAAATCGCATATGCCACAGTGCAATTGTCACTTTGACAGCGGCAGTTAGCTTTAACAGCGACAAATACACTAGTGGTTTTTTCACTTATTCATTTGTTCATCAATATCACTGTTCCTAGTATGAATTTCAATAACTACGATAGGAGTGCTTTTGACTATATCTGTATGCTGAAAAATATCCGCATCGAACTTTTTTCAGGTGTTATTGGGAACCTAACACGTTTGAGATCCCTAGATTTATCGAATAACAAACTTCATGATCTAGTAAGTGATAAGGAGTTTTTTAGACTTCCAATGAATATAACACAACTCTATTTAGCAAACAATGTTTTAACTGATTTACCTTGGAACTATTTGAAAAATGCTGATCAACTATCTTTATTGGACATAAGAAATAATCAGTTCGTACATTTTGTACCCGAGCTGGTGAAAATGGTTGAAGATAATGTAGAAGTATATTTCGAAGGTAAGATGTTTTATTCACAACCATATAAATGTAATGCTGTCATTACTAACATATTGAAGGTTAGAAAGTGTCATATTACACACCTCTACTTCCCGCCCTCATCGATCACTTCCCGCCCTGACCTCCACCCTCTAAAAGAATGTGACATTTATTTATATTGGTGACAGTAGTTGTCAAATGTAATATTTTAGGTGTGTTCAGAACGAATCAAAGATTTATTAATTTTGATCGGGATATTATGGTTGTAAATAAAATAGTATACAAGCCTCGGTAGGAAGTTTCATACCTGTCTCAAGATAATAGCTAACTAATCTCTCGACAGTAGTGAAACTCTTCCCACCTCGATGTGTAATATACTATTGTGAACTTAGTAACAACATTTCTATATGCCTTATCTACTACGAAATAAAAAGCCAGAGTCACGATTTTTTTAAAACTTGAGTGTTTAAATCTCATTTTTGGAGTTGTTAGAAATATTTCTTGTTTTACAGGCAACAAATTACACTGCGATTGCTTCTTACGACCTCTATCCAGATATTTCACGAGCCAAACAAACCTAAAAGAATTTTATAAAACTATTCATTGCGAAACTCCAGTATTTTTGAGCAATCGTACATTATTTGATCTTCCGGAAGAAAGACTGAATTGTCCCATAAATGTAAATACAACAGAGCTAATGAAAAAGCATCCAGGAGATTATGACATTTTATCTGATTTAAGATTCCGAGAGTTATCGCAGTAAGTATACCATAGACTATATTGGGTGAGAAAAAAAAATAAGACCAGCAATTTAGCTTCAAATTAAAATTCTCCCACTTTCGTTATGTATATGTTACCCTGAAAGACCGAAATCTGGTGAATGTCGAGATACACCGGTGAATGTCAACATTCTCAACGTTGCTTGACGTATGTCCGAAATATTGTTGAAATTTCATTATTTATAACTTACACCGGCGATTGTCGACATTCAGAATGCATATGGTGTATGTTAAAAAGAATTTTTTTTTGAGATAAAAACAAAATAAATCCATAGGTCTTTATTTATTAAAATAATATGGGAAAGGGACTTTGTTGAACTCAAAACAAACAGTAGAACATAAAAATATAAAATGAAATATAAAAAATAAGAACAATATCTTATTTATTGCAACTTAAACTACCGTGGCACTTCGAATTGCACAAAAGTTCCTTGCTTTTACAGCTGTATTTAGTCGTGGAACACTTCCTTTTGCAGTTACAATGTGTATAGCCTCGCATTCCACTTTTTGAATTAGCAGAGGCTGCTTCTGTTTACGACATTTCTTTTGTTGAAACTTCGTCCATGGAAAGTAACTTTTCCTTACAAATTACGAGCTAATTACGGGTGAAAAGCTGCTTCAAGGTACCATTTTTGTTAGCTAATCTATAAAAGTCTGAATCCTCTATTCCAACAACAACCGCTAACACATTTCGAGGGTCTGTACGACCACGGTCGACATCAGGGACTTGAATTCTTACGGTATCACCAATTTGGGCAGGAGGAAACCTTTTTTTGATGTTCGCAACATTTTTGTTGCTTGAAGTAGAAGATTCTCTTTTGCAGCTACTCTTTTTAAAGAAATTAGCTCGTGTTGTTCAATCAGTGCTTGAGATGAAGATGTGTTAGGTGGCGGATCAGTCAGTGCTTGAGATGAAGATGTGCTAAGTGGCGGATCAGTCAGTGCTTTAAATGAAGACGTGTCAAGTTGCGGGTCAGTCAGTGCTTGAGATGAGGACGTGCCAGGTTGCGGATCAGCTCCAATGGTATTTTCATTATCCATGTCTGTTTCAACATAAGCTTCTAGCTGTTCTTCGGTCTCAATGTTTGAAATGTGCCCGCGAGGGAATTAAATTAGGTTAGGAAGCGCTGTCAAACGTTGCGTTAGACTGACGAAGACAAAGCAAACTGAAACAAGGGGCTGGAACCGTCTAAAAACTTGTCGCGACCTGCAGTGTCCTAGATTCACCGGACCTCATTTGTGTTTGTCGACATATACCGGTGAAAGTCCGAGTGTATAATAGAATTAAGAAATGTTCGGACTTTCACCAAGGCATTTGACATTTTTGTCGACATCCACCGGCGAATGTTGACATTCACTACTTTCACGGTAACATATATATGACATTCACTGAGACCTATTGCGCTCTCTTTCTTCTATTAATTCCTGAGAAAAGATTCAGAAACTGGTAGCTTCTTAAGAACTATTTCCTGAACGAATTTCAGGAGATCCGCAGGCTACAGTGTCCCTCTTCTATCCAGTAGATTCCTGGCTGAGGAACCAGCACCTCGCTCTTTGGAATGCTCTGCAGGGTCCTAGACAATCCAAACTTCTACTGAAGGGATGGACTGATGGACACGCTGGGGCAGCTATTGAACTACCAAGGAGTAGGTTGAGGAAGATAGCAGGACTCCTAACAGGGCACTGCTGTGTGAGGAAGCACCTATACAACCTAGAAGTAGGGGAAAGTTCCCTATGTAGGGGTTGCGGCATGACTGACGAAACGTCAGTCCATGTTCTCTTAGAGTGTCCACACTGGGCTGTATACGCAGGCGAATCTTCGGAGTCACTGCCATGGTTCCTGGAGACACAAGCAGGCATCCACTGAAAAAGGTTGTGGCCTTTATTGAAGGGCTCGGCTTCATGGATGTCTAGGTAACAGGAATGGCACAATGTGCCCGCCAGTGGCCTCAGTGCCGGAACCTTGGCTTGAGTTTGTCTAGGTCAAGGCTCGCCTGCACATTCAGTAGTAGTAGTAGTAGTAGTAACTCACCTTAATATTAGATCTTCTTGGTCTTATTTAAAGCTAGTCATGTTAAAAAAACCGACACAGTCCAAATTAATCTCAATATTTGACAGATAATTTTATTTTCAGCAAAAAGGGAATGTTCAAAATCAAATGGCGAGTAATGAAGCAATCTGATATTGCAGATACCGAGATGTTGGTGAGAGATACTTCGAACCGACAAAATTTAGTTTTCAAAACTACTGTACCTTATTTTAAAAGAATACTGGAATTCGACGCAAATTCAAAATTTAGTAAGCAAGTAAAAGACGGGAAGGGATACCAAATTTGTTTATTAGCCAAAGATAGTAAGGATGCTGTGAAAAATTTTTACGCAGAACAATGTAAGGATTTGTCTATGACGTTTTCTGGAAGTTTATCGGTGTACAGACCTAAATTTATATTGTATAATGTAATACTTGTTTGTTATATTGTTTTGTTTGTTAAATGATTTTTAATAAAATTTTATATTATTGTTCGTAATGTATTATTTTTGTAAAAGAAGAGCAGAAGATAAAAAACAGTACTATTAATCAAGTGGGTAAATGGGAGCTGCACTTATCCTGGATTCCCAGAAGACATTCCCACTTCCTCCACCAAAAAAATAGAAGCAAAATTCATCAGTCAAGTTTTCCGATGTATTGTATTCATTCTAATGTTTGCTCTTTAAGTATTATTAACAGCAATTAACATTGAATAGTTAAATTCTCGGAAAGGACTAATTAGAATAAACTATTACATACCAAACATAACTAGAGAAATAAATAGACTAATAAAGTTGCTTTCTCGATTGTAACGTTAATTCAGTTTAAACATTTACAAGTTTCAGCATACGAAATTCCAATTAAAGATGTGCTTAACGTAGGATGGACAAAGAACGAACACAATTACTTGGTTCAATCAGTAGCGTAGGTAGATATTAAGCCAACGACCTTATTGATATTTTTTTACCTGAAAATTGGAAAGTAATGTAATAGGCTTGTAGATAATTATACATTTTTAAACGTGCAGATTTAGATAACTAGAAAAAATGGGAGAAACACAAAAAGTAATTAGTTATCTTTGGTTACATTATTGTAGTTTTAGTGAGGATCTCTGATTTAAAAAATAGTATGATTCACTGATAATGTAGCTTTCTATGAGTGAAGTAATTCTTAAAATCGGTTGAGTAGTTTTTGAGTTTATTCATTTCAAACCATTCCATAATAGTATAATACACCAAGGTGGTGAAGACTATTATTATTGACCGAACACCAAAATTATAAGGAATAAGGTGCGAGAGCCAGAAAAGGAGTTTCTGGTAAAAACATAACAATCTGCACTGATAGTAGACAAGCCCTATTAGCCTTGAACATACAACGTGTTATATCGGGGCTAGTACTAGAGTGCCACCAAGATTTATCTAACGCCTCGGCAGATAACAATATTATCCTGAGGTGAGTTAAAGGGCACGACAGGAGTAAAGGAAATCGCATTGCCAATTCTTTAGCCAGGGAAGCGGCTGGACTAAAAATTTTAGAACCAAGTCACACCTGGAATAATGACTTCGACAATTGCGGAACTAGCCAAACATTACACCCATGCTCAATCCCTTAAGAGATGGGATGGAATCTAAGGATGCAGTCTTGCCAGGATCACCCTGGGCGACCCTGGGAAGCTGACGCCGAAGAAATATTTGACCAGGAAAAACCTACGTTTAACAGAAGGATTTCTGACTGGCCACTGTTAACTAAGAAAACACCTCCATACTATGGAGCTAGTGAACAGGAAGATGAATCTGTCAGACACGTCTTATGCGAGTGTCCGGAGTTATCGTCAATAAGAGAGTATGTGTTCGGTGAGTTTTGGCCTACTCCTGCCGATATAAAGGAGTTGTCTCCTAGTGACCTGCCCACCTTCCTGGGAAGGACAGGATGGACGATGAGGACAACTCCTCTGGAGGATGTACAATGGGTCACATGTGGCCTAAGTGCTGTGAGCCTACACTCACCTTCCCTGCTCTACAGATACAGTGTAACATGTCTATCGACCTGTTCCGATTTGAGGAAATAATTTCGATTTTACCGCTTGCCGTCATAGTAACCACTTCCAATATAGTTCTGTGATCTAAATTTCTCTTATCGTTGACCGTTACGACAATTGACATATGATGCCAACGCTCGATTCTAGGAGGTGGTTTTCACTTTTTTCCGTTACCGACCCTTGAGTAGCAAGGACGTATCTTTCTACCGTCTCTTAAATTTAATTGTTTCACCTTAAATTGCTGTGGTAAGCACAGTTGCCAGGTTACCCCTGCCAGGTTACACCTGCAAAATACCGTTACTGCCAGGTTACCGTTT
>CAJUYI010002082.1:74246-88915 GCA_910591695.1 Galerucella pusilla
TCAGTTGAGTTAACTGTATAAACCCTCACTTCGTGGAATCTACTCATCATATGGTTTTAAATGAAACGAACTGTTTTTAAATGACTCCACAATATATTTGTAAAAATCTGTAAATTGCAAGTAAATTGACAATTGTTTCGATATAAATCATCAGAATGATGATGATATTTATATCGAAACAATTGTCAATTTACTTGCAATTTACAGATTTTTACAAATATATTGTGGAGTCATTTAAAAACAGTTCGTTTCATTTAAAACCATATAACTAGTCAGTATTTCACGATTTGTATTCCAAACCATAACGTAACAGTTTACCAACCATACAAACCAGCTTACCGAGATAGTCATCTTATTGGAGGTTAAGTGCTTCCATAAAAGTTAACCGTGATCTCATTCATTCATCCATACGATAGGCACTTGAACTGAATCTTTGTACCATTACCCATTTGCATTCCAGAAGCTTCGTGTCTTCTTTATAGGCACCAATGTATCTGGAGGGATCTTCAGTAGTTGTGATGATGGTTGTGTTATTTCCACTCCAAAGTGCTTCCGTCTAAGTCCTTGTGAGTTCTCACAGAAGCAGAGTATATGAGTAGGTGTTTCATCGTGGAGTTCACATTTTCTGAAAATAGGTTCACTAGCTTTGCCCATCCTGTGCAGATGCTTCCGCAGAGGTAGTGTCCAGTCACCAGGTTGGTAACTGTCTTCAAATTTCTCTAACCCAGTTTCAATAGCCTGGACGAGAGTTCCTTGTCTAACTTATTCAGTAGACTCTTAGTATGTCAGCCTCCATTTTAGTTGGTGCTCCTTAACTAGCCAGTTCCCGAGTTCCTCTCGTATGTAATCCAACCGTGACCTCATGGCATTGTTAACCCGGGTAGGTGAACTACTTCTTGACGTAGGTTGGACATGGGTCGAGAGTATGGTACCTCCGCAAGATTGGAAAAACAAAGACTGGAGTGTGCGAGAGGTATGAAGTGTAGGATGATGGGGGACATGTGTTCAGATGCTGGAAGACCAAGGAAGTGCTGAAGTAGTTGGAGAAGAAACTAGGGGAGGCGGTATATTGGGGAAATTGGTGGAGCTAATGTTGATGGGCGATGAGGAGTGTATGGAGGTAGTGGAGAGCTTGATTAAGAAAAGAGAAGGACTCGATAAGGCATGTGAGAGGTAGGAGTGATAGAATGAAGAAGATGAAGGAGGGTGTGTGAGGGACCGCCGCTCATCATGAAGTATGCTAGGGTAGTGATTCCAAGGCTGGAGTAACGGCAAGTTTGTGGTGGTTTGGTTAGTAAGCATTCCCGTGGGAATGGGTACAACCCTGTCTGGGTACTGTTGAGGACCCATTTGAACATGAGTTTCCTATCTCGGCCCGAAAAAAATAAGTTCAAAGGAAAATGGCTTATATTTACAGTAGCATTAGGACTAGCCCTATTTTGCTGACTATTCTGGCAACAATAAATAGTTATTTGTTAAACTAGGCAGCAAAGTAGTAGATTCACTGCCGAGGCTGAATTAATAGTCGAGCGTAGCGAGGCTAGGAATTCAGCAAAGGCAGTCAATCTACTTTGCTGCCGAGTTGAACATATAATTTTTTCTCCGATTGTTCATAATGATATAGGAGGATATTGTATTTGCAAATTATCTGAGGAAAGAAAAGGTGGCCTATTCGTTCAAAATTGTAGTAATTTTACCATCAATGTTAATAACAACTAAACATATGTTTTTAAATTCTTGTTAAAAGTGTTATGTAATAATTGTTTATAGATGTTTACGTCAAATGTTTTTTGAGTATAATCACTTTGCTGCCTAGGCAGGAAAACTAATTCTTTGCTGATACATCATCCTTTCTAAATAGTTTTCATCAGCGCCTATGAGTGAGTCATTTTTTTTCATTAAGCAATAACAAGGCACGTAAAAACACGGTTTTACCTCGCCTACGTTTATTCTTTATATTTGGCGTTGCTGTTTTTATAATCTTTTGCAGTAGGCGTCACCCAACCTCCTACTTAGAAAAAACGACTTTACTTAAGGTCAAAAACAATAAAAAGATAATGTTGAGTTTTCTATAAAAGTTCGACAAACTTCTTCATAGTAAGATAACGGTATTCAAATGATAGTCTAACAATAAAGTACGATAAAATGTGAATAAATTTTGAGATAAATGTCGAATTTTGAAATTAAATATTGTTTTTGATGCAACAGCTTGTTTAGTCGTATTATTCTTTTCATATAAACGCATTCTTGAATTAGAATAAAATCCTTATTCTCTAACAGTTCTATTCGATGAGAATACCATCATAACAACTGAAGCAAAATATCTTTTTGATTTATAGACAATTTAACTTCTTGTTTAGCTAATCACTGTTTATTTCATTCATTCTTCTTTGCAACATTCTAATCTTACTGCTTCAAAAGGTTAATGTTGTTGGAAACCACATTGGTCTCTTTTTCATTGACGAAAATTTAAATGGCGATCATCATTTGGTACCTACCACTTTAAAATTGTGTAATTCCACTTTGGCAAATGTATATTGTTACCTATTATTTATTTAAAATAAATTGCAACGGCGACTCAATGTGGAGAGCACCTCAGGTGTGAATACGGAGACCAAACTAATATCAATTCAGGGAGTAGTCTTACCGGTTCGCGTGTAATCCTACTTTATTTAAGTTATTGAAGTTATATTGAAGTTAATGAGATAATAGATGAAGTTAATAAACCAAATAAATTTAATAAGTTAATAAATCAAGTTAAGGAATGTAATTAAAGTTAATCAAGAAAGGTAAGTGGGCACCACCCTGAATAATATTAGTCGACTTCTTTTTCACCTCACAACTCTCTATCAACAAACCTGGAAATGCTGGAAGGGAAGGAATATGAACAACGTTGTTAAATTTTTACAAGTTGTATGATGAATTTAAAACTAATATCACAGTGAATGAATGTTGTTTTATGTTGTTTACGTTGTTTGTTGTTTTACGTTGTTTTACTTTTCTTATTTTCTTCGGACAGGTCCTAGGTGTCTGATGTTAATCTACCTCATAGAAACGTACAAATTGGGAGGTACAAAGTGGCAGGTACAAAGTGCATTCCCATTGAATGCACTTTAAAAAGAGAGTTTGTGGTAAACCTCTCACAAGAAATTAAAATTAACCTTATCGGTTCATGGTTCACAGGAGAAAGAAAGCTTATTTTTACTACTGGCTATTAAATTGAACCATGCGATGAGCAATGGACATACGTTGCGTATCCCTTTCCTGTTCACATGCTCCGCTTCGAGAAAGAATTTACATATTGGTAGTGTGTTCATAATTTCTCTCTCTATAGGAGAGAATAATTGAAATATTTGACCAATATCGGATATCCTCACCAACGGAGATAATCCGTCGCACATTAAATGTAAAAAATTTGTCTTTCAGCGGTGATCGAGGTTACAGGTTCTCGACGAGAATCACATGTTGGTAAGGAAAAAGGACTGGCTACTCGCCGTCCGGTAGATATTTAAATATTCGAATGATAGCTGCCAAATATAACGTTACAATATCCCAATCCAGGAAACCCTCAAGTTTCAGTGAATACAATTTGGTTTAACCAGAATGAAGCACCACATCATATACCAAAGCAATGTCCGACAGTATCTCGATGTAATATTTCCATAGAAGTGAATGGGAAGGCGAGGATAGATAGAATGGCCAGCGCGATCACCTGATCTTATATCATTACATTTCTTTTTATGGGATATGTGAAGGGCACCGTACAAAACTAAACGTGGATAAAACGCAACTAAAAGACCAATGCAATACAAAATTTTATCATTTAGAATCAGATTTCATCAAAACTCATTGGTTATTTTGGCTCCGACGACAGCTGTAACGTCAAAATAAGCGACCTGTCAAAGTCAGGTGTTCTAGAATGGTCCATTTAGTTTTCATTATCCCACTAGTGGATACCGTGGTACTTTATATGCTTCATAAGTGTGGAAAACACTCAATTATAATGTGGATAAACTTGTTTTATATTCAAGATTGTTCTCACGTTATTATTATGATAAATTGATGACACTGTCAATGAAGGGTGAATTATAACTAGTCTTTTGATCGTTTCGAGTGTCATTCAGTAGCTAATATTTTACCATCATCATTCATTCCTCTTGAAATGTTTCAAGTGTAAATTATCTAATACATTATTCAAAAGAAAATCAAAGGTTATTCCCACCTACCGAGGAGTAGATATTATTGACATCTGGTTAACTATAATATGAACGTATTACCATAAAATTGTAATTAAATGACCGTTTTAGTTAAAATGACGCATAGATTTGCAACTAGTTGCCGCTATTTTTTTTGTAACACTCACTGGGCTGTTCGGATAACATTCAATCATCTTTAAAATCGTATGAATCGATTAATTACTGTAATCTGTACAAATTTCGGATCCTACACAAATCCTCTATGTACGTATTGAATGCGCTTTTTTTTGTTAATTAATTTTTGCTTCAACAGCTATTCAATAATCTCACATAAATAAATTCAATCATAGAGTCTGTTATTAAACCAGAGAGACCGTCACTTTTAGTTCTTTTTTTGCCAATTCCATTTCCAGACCCCATTTATACGCCAAACAGCCTCCACTTCTTCGTCTTACCTCCTGTATGTCCATATGTGACACAGACAGGTATGAAACCTCAAAACAAGGTAAAAAGAGACAGACAAACAGATACGGACTTAGCGGAGCTGAATTGTTGAAAGAGAAATAAAGTAGTACTTAGACTTAGGCGGGTAAAGCAGAAAAAAATTAAGAAGCTAATCAAACGGAAAAGAAAAGAACAAGTATTTGATGGGCAAGATAATGTGTACAGCATCTGTATCTGAGGATTAGGGGGGCGTCCGTTTATTACGTGAGGCATTATGAGTCTGCAGACTGTCTTGCAAGGGAGGGTGCCGCACATGTTTCTATCGGACCAGAACCTACGATTGGCATCGCAATATGTTTTGCTAAACAAACACTAAATACCTGGACAGGGATAGGAATGTTCGGGTCAGGAACCAAACACTCTGAAAGCCATAAGAAAGTGCGCCTAGTTCAATATTGATAAAGGATACAGAAGCCGAAGAATTATCATAATGTCAGATAGTCAAGCAGCCATTAAAGCACTGAACTTTTGTGTAATCAGTTCCAAAATGGTGTGGGAATGCCTAGACAAACTCAATGAACTAGGCGAGAACAATATAGTCACCTTACTATGGATTCCAGGACACACTGGAATAGAAGGAAATGAAATAGCAGATGAACTAGCAAAGAGTGGGACTGAAATACCTTCCTGGGGACCAGAACCCTTTTGCGGAATCAGCCCCAATGTAATATTGGAAGAAATAGGTAAAGCCGAAAAAAAGAGAAGATCTGACCATTGGAAAGATCTAGTAGGGCTTATACAATCAAAGACTCTTCTGGGTGACTACATTCTGTTGAGATCAAATGAATGCATAAGTCAAAGTAAAGCTGCAGAGATGAGTTTTAACGGGACATTGTCGCCTGAATGGGCACCTGAAAAAGCTCAAAATAGTGGAGGAAGAAGAATGCAGATTTTGTGGCATGGAAGAAGAAACCTCCATCCACAAACTTTCTAACTCTACAGCACTTCAGAATCCTAGAGCACAGCACCTGGGAGATTACTGAATAGAAGGAGAACACTTACCTAAGTTGAAGCCTGCAGACATCCTGAAATTCCTCCGGGAAATAGGACTAAAGGGGCTACTAGTTTCTAAGACTCTCTTCAGAAACTAAGTACAGAAGTAAGGGAGCACAATAGATCTCTTAGGTCTCAGTGAATGTCACCCCAAATACATACATAAGAAGCTGAATTTGTTTGGTAAAAACTGAATACGTGCGAGTCGCAGTGGTGGGCCTTATAGACCCATTCACCACACGTCTAGCCTAACCTAACCTAGATGTCACTGTTATCGCATATTCAACGTTTTCTTTACTGAGATTGGTGTATTTGTGCGATATGAATAATTTCTCCAGACCAGAATTATGCTCTCAGAGCTTCTAGGACGGATGATATCTGATATATGATATATGAGGCGCAAATACGCTATAAGTGATATTGTCTTTTCGAATTTCAAACTAAAATGGTTGGTTCTATCCAGCAAATATACCAAACCCGTTCAACTTTGAAGTGTAATTCAATTTTATTCGCGGCATACCTATAGCTAGGGAAGTAGTTGTTATTTGATTCATAGATAAAAAAATAATTATAGATGGGAAACTGACCCGTGGCGCCCTCTATTTGTACGGGTGGCGCCACCTTGAGAGTTCCGTCAGTACCTCTAACACAAATCAGATGGTTGTGAACTTCGCTAACAGCCGAAAGAGAAGATTCCTGCAATTTTACAGTTTCTGGCGGCATATTCAAAATTACTATAATTTTAATTTTATTGCAAAATGACATTCATGGTCCATTTTTTGATAATTCATTTAAACTCACTCAACATTAGATTGATATTACAAAATAACAATCAAATAGTCAAGTAAAATTAAATGAAATGTCAAAAAAGGACCATATAATGCATGAAGTGGGAAAAATAAAGCAATAATAATAAGTTTATATATTTTATTGGTTAAAAAAAGTACCTATACAATGAATGAAACGTTTTTTCACATATTTCAATGACAAACATGGAGAAAAATAAATGTTCAACAATAATGCTGGGAAGTTTAAAGCTGTATGGAAGAATAACTACTTCTGTCACTTTTTATTTAATGTAACATAATGAAGCTTACCGGGTGCACCCCACATTACAGTCTTTCACAATACAAATTCTCGACATTGTCTCTTGAAATAAAAGTCTCACTATAAATAATAAAAACCAACTACGGATACTCAACACACTCACAAATAAGCAAAATAGATTTTTAAAAAAACGGCAAACTCACGATACGTGTCGTAAAACGTTGGTCTGCAGTTGTCAGTTTAGGATCATAGATAACACGTTAGGATGTCAGCGCTGATATATGTGGAAAAATCTGCAACCACCACCATCGGCGTTACAGTTTTCTTATTAAATTAGAAATCTTAGTACTGACGGGACTCTATGTGGCAGTCTTTACTTAAATATGACAAATTGTTATAGGAAACTGTGAATAAAGTAGATAACTCCTTAACTTTTGTATATATGCAAGCTTTTGTGACATTTGAGCATTAAGGAAGATTGATCCTAATTAAGTCTATAATTGCAGTCCTGCTATACGCAAAAGCAACATCTACAGAGTGTTAATTACTTTGTCATGCATTATTTTTTATTCTGCTGGTAATTCTTCATCAATTTTAACATGAAAACAATCAGTTACGAAATGTCTTAATTTCTGATAATCATTTTAAATATTCAAGTATACTTAGTAGTAATAATTGTTAAGCCGGTCCTGATAATACCGCGACAGAGAGGGAAAACCGCATCTCGCCTATGCAATCATTGAAGTCACTCAGTCGGTTTCGCTGTTTGCTGAGTCGAAGAGTGTTCGTAGCAAATCGCTTTAAGAGAAGATAGATATGACAATTAAAATTGTGACTTAGTTCTACATTAATTTCACTTTCTAACAAGTGCTTTTGTTTTTTTTCTTTTAGTTTTCGAATAAAATGATGTTAAAGTGTTTGGTAATTATAGCCGCTAGTGTTGCAGTCGTTGCAGCTAAAGGTAAGTTTAATTTTTTTTTGTCGTCTCGAGTGTTTTATTGAGGATATGAGGTTAGTTCTATTTGCCAATCGTTCTCAATTGTCGCTTACGCCATATAATGGTTTATTTTTTTTTCTAAAAAGGATATAAGCTGTGAGTAATTAGTTTATTTGAAGGTTATTCTAAACATTTTCTTACTGAAAAAAATGAAATTATCGCTATTAGCGGCTGACGAGGCGTGGATGAATTAAATTGTGATTTTCTTCGTTCGGCCCCCAAAATTAATGTTCATTTTAATAACCCTGAAAATATAGGTTTCCCTGTATTACATGTATGTACTTCTACAGGGCGAGTCATAACTACTGGGACATAGGCTCACGAGCATAGCCAGGGGGTTCAGATATTGACTATCTGGTGTGTTACCATCAAATTTTGCGGCCGGTTGTGAAATCAATAAGGCATTTTGTATGAAGTGTGGAAAATATTACGTAGAAATTATGTTTATGTCACTGAAAAGTTTCGTGCAAAAGGGTTTCATCATCAGAAATCCTTTACGTGGCACACCCTGTAACAAAATGTGAAATAGAACATACAATGATGTACCCTGTATAAAAGTATGCCACTGTACCGATTTTGGTGATAATTTATAAATATACATTGAAATTAATAGCAAAAAACGAAAAAAAAAATTCATGTTTAAAGCCCTTCATCTTGTTCTAGGGAAATATTTTATTGAAGCATATTTGGGCCTATCGCCATATTATGGTCCAGACAATCTGCCCTTTGTCTCAATAATTATGACTCAACCTGTATTATTACATTAGGTCATTGTTCCTAGGTCTAGAATTTAGCAAATTTTTTCATGTTACGAGAAGAGAGTTGGACGCTCTTTTGCGTACTACATTTGCAATTTTAAGCAACAAACACATTATTTTATAGAAAATACAGTATTATGTTATAAAAAAATCTTGCTAAATAAAATAGTCAATGATTTTTAACACAAATCGTGAACTTTTATGAAATTATTATAATTTCGTAACTTTTGGTGGAAAAAAACGTTATAATTTAGTAAAAATCTATCTTTTGGTGGAATAGACAGTTGTAGTCGGTCCAAAAATCAATAATTTGGTTTAATATGGCTTCATATAGTTCCCGGGTATCATGTTAACGCGAAATTTAGATTATTCAAAGTTCATTTCTATGTTTTTTCCAAAAACAATTACTTTCTATTCCACCAAAAGATAGATTATCACCAAATTATGACATTTTTACTTGAGATTCAGCCAAGAAAACTTTTTAGTTCCACCAGAAGAAAAATTAAAAGAAACTGAAATAGTCAAATCTGAAATTTTATCAACAAAGATATCAAGATGAGGAAAAAATAATAACTGATATAACACATACAAAAAGAGATTTTCTCTAAAAAAAATTTCCATTAACCTGAAAATTCGAAGAATAACGGACTTAAATTAAAATTCGTATCAGCTACATTGTCTTAGGCGGGTAAGTAATTATATTCAAGAAGCATCATCAATTATCATGTGAATAACTTTTTGCGACCTTACGTAAGGAAACTGTTATGTAATTTTAACAATTGTTTATCATAAAGTTACGAAAAAAAAGTGTTACACAGATCCAACACAACCTGAACGATTTTAAAGTTGTTGTATTCTTTGGTATTATATAAATCCAGACCTTTGGATAGGACCAGTGCCTCCCTAAGTCACCTGAATTCAATCCTCTGGATTTTTGTGCGTGGAGACATTTAAAATAACTAATTTAAACAAATCATCCTTCAAGAGCAGATGCTTGTATTTTAGCTAGAGGAGTTAGGTTAGGTTAATTCAACCTCAACAGACTAGGTAGTGGTATCAGAGTGATCCCTGTCCTAGAGAACCAGGTCACCAAGGAATAAAAGATAATGAAAAGGACGATGACTTTGCCAAGTAGGGAGCAGCGGAAGTCATAATAGGGCCAGAACTTTCCTGAGAAATTGATAAGGAGAGCATCCGCAAATGGATAAGCAACCAGGCGTTGCGCTGGTGGTGTGAAACCCCAGGACAAAGGCACGCTAAATTATTCCTTAAAAGCCTTTCAGCCAAACTGTCACACGATCTACTCTGTCAAAGTCGAGAAACGTCGAGAATGATGGTGGGAATGCTGACCGGACATTGTAGGCTGAGGAAACATATGCACACAATTGGCCAAGCAGATGACAGTCTATGTAGGTTCTGCCAGGAAGAACACGAAGCCGCAGAGCACATACTCTGTGAGTGCGAAGGCCTAACAAGGGTATCCAGGCTAATAAGTCTAATAAAAAGAATAAAGCTAGATATCGAGCTAGGACAAAAAGCCACTCCAAGTCTAATCTAATCTAATCTAGCTAGAGGAGTACACTTGGTACACTTGCTTATAAATATACTACTTTTATCTCTACCACAATTCTGTTAATAAATGTTAATAAATTTAAATGTACAGGGGGATTCACGCAAGTATGCCATAGTCGGTGTTTTTTTTAATGAAACACCCTGTATATTTGTATATTTTTGAAATCCTCTTAATGAACCGATTCCAACAAACTAGATAATGTATGGTTAATTATGAATAATACAGGTTGAAATTTTAAAATTAATAATTTATTACACTTGAAATATTGGTATTTTTTTAAATTAGCTAAATATGGATTTATCAAAAATCTAAGCTAACTAATTATTAGACGTATCTGTATATTAAACAAAACCTGCTACGCCCATGAATTTCATCATAAATACCTAAAAATTGCCTAAAAACGCCAATAATTAGACAAAATCGGTAAATAATGTGGATTGTTTTAAATAGGTAAATAATGTGGATTATTTTCTATTCTGTCAGTTGTTGATGTGTTGACAGTTTATACTGAAAAAGTAAAATCTTTGTCAAACACTCTTTCCTTGTCGACATAACAATGAAATATTTAACTGAGACTCACCGAATTGAGATTTTAATGATGATCGGGTACGGGGATAACTGCAGAAGTCAAGTTGAAGTGGTAAACTTATTTAATCACAGGTATCCCGAATTGCCTAATATTTCACAAAGTACTGTGTCTAAAATGCATCACAATTCAGAGAACTTGGACATGTCAAACCATTGAAAATAAAACCACACTTCGTTGAAGATGATGTGAAAGTGGATATTTTGTTAAGTGTCGAAGAGAATCCAACTTCAAGTACACGTCAAATTGCCCGTGAAAATAATGTTAGTCATACAACTGTTTTAAGATGTCTTCATAAAGAAAAACTTCATCCCTACAAATTAACTTTTGTGCAGGAGTTAACAGAAGACGATCCAGATCGTAGAATAGATTTCTGCGAAAGATTGATGAATAAGCTGAACAGAAATGAGATAGCTCTTGGTACCATTCTTTTTTCTGACGAATCAACATTCACATTGGATGGAGAGGTAAGCCGACAGAACTGTAGATATTGGTCAGCAGAGAATCCTAATTGGATGTGTGAGACACATACTCAGTACCCTCAAAAGGTGAACGTTTGGGCCGGTATCATAGGCGATCATATTATTGGTCCTATATTTATAGATAGAAATTTGACATCTGAAAAATATTTAAATATCCTTAGAAATGAAGTTATTCCTGCGTTGGCAAACTTATATCCCAACGCAATAGATCCTAGCTTACCGAAGGAAAATGTTTGGTTCCAGCAAGACGGGGCAACACCCCATTATGCTTTAGTGGTAGGAGCTTATTTAGATGAAATCTTCCCCAATAAACGGATTGGACGAAGAGTGAGTGGCCAGCTAGATCGCCAGACCTTACGCCGTCAGATTTTTTTCTGTGGAATAATCTCAAGAACAAAGTATATGCAACAAAACCAACTAGCATTGTAGACCTCAAAGACAGGATAACTACAGAAATACGGAATATTTCACCTCAAACTTTAAACAAAGTTAAGGAGGAGTTCTATAGGAGACTGTGCTATTGCCAACAACTAGGTGGAGAACATTTTGAGCATTTATTTTAATGTATTAAAATAAAAAATAAAAATTTCACCCTGTATAATTCATAATTAACCATACAAAAATATGCAAATATACAGGGTGTTTCATGAAAAAAAAACACCGACTATGGCATACTTGCGTGAATGACCCTGTACATTTACATTTATGTTTACATAACGCACAACTCAATTCAAAAGTTGACGTGTCTCGGCATTTGTTATAATTTTCTAAAATAATGGCAAAGAATTTTATTCCATAAGTGGTTTCCACACTGTATATAAAATTAGTAATGCCTAGACTATATAGATTGATCTGTTCTAAAACAAAATCTCAACATGCTTCAAGCAACTTTCTAAATTTCATTAGGAACTGGCTCTTATCTTTCAAACTAAAACTCTCGAATGTATGAATTATCTACCGAGATACCTACAAACTTTCGTGTTTAATCATCGTATCTGTTATATTTCATGACCCACCTACATTTGTTTAACATTACTGACACCTTGAACTGAAAGTCATCTTCGTGAGATAACCTTTTACACATGTACCAATTATATGAAGTGTAAAGAGGGCAGTAAATTAATTCAGCCAATTTGAAAACTACATCTTGCTTTAATTATAATATTACTTTAAGAGGTTTCAATACAGTGTTTATTATTATTATAAATATTTAAGGAAGCTCCCATACAACAGCTTCCTTGTGCCATCTGTGAGGAAATAGCTAAAGGTAACAGGTAACAGGTAGATGCTTGAAATATTCACAATTTTGGTTTCTGCGCAAGACAGTTGGCTAACTTCATGTGGCTTCTTCTTATGCGAAACGGAGCCTACTTATGAAAATACAGCATTGTAAATGTTTAAAAAGAAATACAAAGAGGCAAAACGTTTAAGAATAGAAGTGTTATTTCAGTGACCTTTCATATTTAATTAAATGTAACCCTAAAAAAAAGTTGGGGGGCAAAATGGTGCTGACCTGAACTAAATCAGTTGAACATAAAATAGAATAAAATAATTCCACTCACATTTATTGAATCCTATATTTAAAAAAATTGTTTTCTTGGTGTAAAAATTCCTTTATGGTATCTAATAATTTGATTGGTAGGCGAGATCGCTGGCGTCGGTGCAACCGTTTTCTTTTTGACCTTGTTATGTGCACTGCGCTGACATATGCGCTAAAAAACTTGAAAAACCAGAACCTGACCATCGACTTTGGCATTTAGCTTTATGATAGTGTTAAGACTGTCGCTATTGTCTTTGTACTATTTAATTAAATTCCATATTATTGCAGTTGTTTGCATGTCAATTGCTTGAAATCGTAGTTTTAACGTTCTATTCCGCTATTAGAAACTAAGTGTATTTCTATTAAAAGTGCTCGTAAACAATTAATGGTGATTCAAAGCAGCTAACAGATGAATAAATGTATATTGATTGAAAGTCCACAGAGGCTTCCTTCGGTCTATTACATTGGAGATTAATTCTATAGAAACTTGAGAGCAAATTGAAGAAAATATTGAATGTCGTGAAAAAATTAAATGAATAATAATAATATAGAAAAAGCGAGTAAGGCGATTAGGTAACAATATAACTAAACAAAGTTATATTAGATTAATAGTAATTACCTACATAACAGCAAGCTCTGTAGCTTCAATTTTAATTAAATTTAAATTAAAACTACCATATGTGGAACCGAAAAGTCTGAGAGCTCTGTCTTCGTCAATCTTCGGTACTCATTATTTATATTTATGAATTTTAAGGATGATGGTATAATAATTTTTTCGTCACAAAGTTGATAATAGTCAAATGCAGTCTTACCATGCGGGCAGTGGCGGATCTACGGGGGGGGGGGCTTTCGGGCTGAAGCCCCCCAAAACACCTCTAAAATTTGCCTTTTATTAACTTTAATGTATTTCATTAGTAAATTAGTAAACAAAACATCCTGAAAACCTTTGTTTTTACTCCATAAAACAACGTTAAGCTACTGTTTTGGTCGCTTCATTATATGAAAGTCCTTTCACAAAATTTCCCCCCGTTCAGCCCCCCCCCCAAAATAAAATTCTAGATCCGCCACTGCATGCGGGTCATACGATTCAACAAAGACATACTGTTTTTGTTCTTTTATTGCGTTGAATCATAACTTCCAAATAAAATCCGTAAGATGAATTAGACAGATTTATGCAATTTTGACGGGAGAAAAAAGGATATCTATTTAGTTTTCAGCGATTCTAAAAAGTCTTTCACTAGCGAAGTTTTTATTTAAATGTCAGTTATGTGACTTTGACAATTCAAAGTGATAATATGAATAATAAGAAGCAATTTTTCAGTATTTTGTATCTTCACACGGTAGGAACTTAAGTTCCTTTTAGGCAAACATTATGTAATACATCTGACGATATAGATAAACAATTTGCATATTCCTCGGTGGTCGAGTAGTAAGCAAACCAGACTCTCACGCGGTAGACCCGGGTTCGATTCCCCGTGTAGAAGTTTTTTTTATTGTTAATTTTATTTTTAAATAATTATTCTGCTTGATATTAATAGGTAGACGTTTGAAAAATTTAGCAGAATATTCATTATTATAGATAATGGTTCAGTACCCTTCATGAGGGAGTCCGACTGGCAACATCTACTTATAACAAGCATCGTATATTTAAAAAGGGAAACCGTCGCATTATACAAATTGGACATTCAAGAACTGTACGTTTATCACAAAAAAATTAGTGGAAACATAAAATTGAATTGTTAAATTTTTTATTTGAAGTTATATTACAGTTTATAGAAATTTTTATTTTCTAGATTTCTTCTTAAGTGGGTCGTAGAACGATTGAGCACTCCGCCTACGGCGTCGTGCTCAAACTTCGTCCTCGTTCGATATGGCCATCATATCTACACTAGTTGCACAAACTACTATTTCTATCAAAATATGCCCTTTTACATTTAAAAACAACCTCAATAGTATTAATTTAAATACCATTTCCTAAGATTTGAAAAATCGA